>PVIY010020181.1:0-11248 GCA_004026745.1 Myrmecophaga tridactyla | reverse complement strand
TCACGGGGCTGCACCCCTCATTTCCCTACCAGCAGTGAATAGGTACATCTTTTTCTCCAGCACTTGTTTCTTTCTGTTCATTTTTAGCAATTTTATTCACACATCATACAATCCAACCTAAGTAAATAGCCATGCCTTCCCCACTGTATCTATATGAAGACATTTCCTTTTCTTCCATAAAGAATCCGTACCCCTCCTCTGTGCCACTCACCTGCTGACCTGTAATTTTGGCATTAACGCCTTTGTTATCAGTGGAAGCAAATGCTACTGTTGGCTATAGACTCTAGCTTTCATTGATTGTACTTTTTCCTGCAAACCATGCATTTTCAACACCCTGCAATGCTAGCATTCATTTGTTCTCTCTCATGCAGAAACATTTTTTTATTTGTACATTTAAATCAACATCCTTGTCCACTCTAGGCATTCCTTAGTTATACTGTCTCAGGCTTTATCCTCTGTCATTCCTGCTGGTCTCACATGTGCCCCTCTCGGTGGCTTTGATTTGTCTTTCCCCAGGGACTAAGGATGCTGATTGTCTTTTTGTGTGCTCATTGGCCATTTTATATCTTCTTTGAAGAAATATTTAATCCAATCCTTTGCCTTTTTAAAACTGAGTTATTTGTGTTTTTATTGTTGAATATAAGAATTCTTTATATGTTCTGGATACTAGACCCTTATGAGATATTTGCTTTATTAGTATTTTCTCTTGTTCTATGGGTGTCTTTCCACTTTCTCCATAATGCCTCAGTTCCTGTCCTCTGAGGCTGGGATGCAGGCCAGGTCTGCACACGCTGGCAATGGGAAAAGGTGGGCTTCTATCCTTGACCTGGAATTCTCCCTGAAACAGAGTGGGGGACGTCTTTGGAAGCCTGTTTGTCCAAGGTCGCTCTCAGCTCCCTTTGAAAGCAGTATCTAATTAAGCTTTGGATAAAAGCACGAGATGCTTTATCACAAAATCAGAGTGTTGAAAGAAGATGTGAAATAGGAGGCGCTGGTGGAAATGCAGTTGTGCTTATTCTCTCCAAAACTGTCTCTAAACCCAGCCCTGAACCAGGACGGCCTCCGGGAGCTCTGGCAGCCGCCAGACTCTTGCAGCCTCTCTTCCCATCCCAGCTCTTTCCATGTCTCTGAGGGCAACCTGGCTAGGGCACATCCAACTTCTTGGAACCAAATGACCCTAGGCCCTGCCGGGGGTGGGGGTGGGGGTGACGGGGGGGGAGGAGGGAGGGGGAGGGAGAGAGCGTGAGCGGCCGCAGCCCTGGCTTCTGGGAACCGGGCAGGCCCAGATGCTGCCGCAGCGTTTCGGCATCAGTGGCCGCAGCAGCTCCTTGCAGTGGGCTGTCCGCACGTCCCCTGCAGGTGGGGGACCCCCCTACAGAACGCTCTCGGCCCCAAAAGAATGAGGGGAAGCAAGTGTTCCTGGAAACTTCCACTCCCTACCTGGAAGTCCAGGTGATGTCACAAGGACCAGGCCCCACAGCTCCTTCTCCAGCTGCCCTGGCCGCCAGGGCCTTGCTGCCGGCCAAGTGGCCGCTGTGGCCTTTCCCCCCTCCCCGGCTCCTTCACTGCAGACTCTCAGAAGACACTGAGTGCGGGCACTTGGCTGTCGTAAAGGGGGAGCCCCTCAGCTCTGTCCTGCCCGAATGTGGGGCCCTTGTTTACTGAGATGGTATCTCCGTGACACCGATAAGCCTGCTTTTATGAGCAAACAATCCACACTGCATCACAGGACAGCCCTGACCCAGGAGGCTAAGGTAGCACAAGACCAAATGTTGTATTTATTTAACTGCCGATTCCCTTTACAGAGGCTGACCTAGCCAGGCGTTCAGCCCTGTCTGCAGAGCGAGCTGGGAGGGCGGAACGATTGTGAAACCTGCCCCTGCCGGTCTGACTGTTTCCCTATAATTGAGTCCTGACTTCAATTAAATTAAAAAAAACAAAAAACATAATGACCAAACACCTCCCTTTTCTCCCTCACACTTCTCCTGCTCCTGCCCCAATTTCACAGTATGCATTGATTGGTTTTGTTTTCAAAACATATGGACTGTCATACAAGTGTAAAAGTCAGGATATTGTGGCAAGCTATTGAAAATTACCTAGTCACATGTAAGTTAAAATCAGCCATTTTGAGCAATTGAGGCAATCTTTCCAGTGTAACAGTGTTGATGAATTCGCCAAATACTTTTCAAACTCCATTTCTGCAGATTCACTCAGCAGCCACTAAGCGTTTACTGTTTGGAGGCACTGAGCTCACAGACACAGAGGGAAAGCCCTCTGGGAGGACTGACTATTCAGTGGAGAAGTAATAAATGTGGTATGTGCTAAGACAGAGAAAGTCATGCAGGCTGTGGAAATGTAGGGACGAATCCCCCAAGACCCGAAGCTCTCAAGGGAGGATTTCCAAAGGAAGTGGCACCTTACTGGAATCTTTCAGGAGGAGATGGTGTTGGTTAGCTGGAGAAAGCAGACCAGGACTTTCAAGCAAAGGTACCAGCCCAGGCAAAGTTACCAGATGCTTGTGGTTTGGCTGTGGAGAGCAGTAATGGGTAACCCACAGGTTGGGAGACAACTAGCCTGGAAGAGAAGAAGGGGTTCAGCAGACCCTCATATGCCCTGACAAGGACTTTGAATGATTTCTTTTTTCATTAAAAAAAAATCTGAAACACTAAAAGCATTTAAGAAGTAAAGGAGCATGGTGAAATTTCTATTTTGGAGAAGTCGATCTGGCTCGAGCTTGGAGGGTGGTTTGGCAGGGGTGAGAAAAGGGCCAAGAGTGGTGTGGTTCTTCCAGGTGAGAAGTGAAAAGGAAGTGGCCAAGGGATTGGAGAAGGAGACTGGATTTGAGAGCTGATAAGAAGTTAGTCAATAAGATTTGGTGATCGACTGGATGCCAAGATAACAGCTGGAGAAGTTGAAAGAAAAAAATAAACCACCACCGCCGGTATAATTTTTATGTCTACCTGGATGGAAGTGGGGGCACAATTCCACCTCATCTATCTGACAGACTATAGGAGAGGAGGAACAATTGTTACCAGAAATGGGAGTGGAAGTGAAGCAGAGTTTTGGACCT
The DNA here is from genome assembly GCA_004026745.1 of Myrmecophaga tridactyla. Lineage (NCBI taxonomy): Eukaryota > Metazoa > Chordata > Mammalia > Pilosa > Myrmecophagidae > Myrmecophaga > Myrmecophaga tridactyla. The sequence goes on along the minus strand of PVIY010020181.1, from coordinate 8,178 downwards.
GCTGACTCTAAAACAGATGCGTGGTGAACCAAAATATACCCTCTGGGATCTTGTTCGCTACAGTCACAACAAAACAGCTGCCATTTATTGGAAATCTCCAACACACTAAATACTTTATATATATATATGTAAAGTTTCTATCTATCTATCTATATAAAGAAACTAGACCAACCAGATATGGGAACACACCATAAAGCTTTGGTAATTTAAACAGATGATGCTGATGAGAGGAAGGAGAAAACTTGGGAATAAAATAGAGTCCTGAAAAGATAGTCTGGTGTATGTGTAAAAAGTATAACGTAGGATAAAGTTATCATTGCAAAATGATGTGGGAAAATTGAACTATTCAATAAACTTTTTTGAGGCCAAACGCTAATGATTTGGGGGGGAGGGGGAGCCAGTTCCCTATCTTACTGCTTTTCTCAATATAAATTCCAAAATGATAAAAGATTTAGGTGTAAAAAATAGTGACAACATATAAGTACAAAAAGAAAAGATGATTCTTTATATATATTTGGACTGGTTTCCCCAAGCCTACCAAAAACCCACCAACACGTGTTTGAATAAATTAAAATTAAAAATTTGCATATGGCCAAGTAGTTTCTTAACATACTATGAACACTTAAAATTAATAAGAAAGACGACAAAATAATAGGTGAATGATATGAAAAGCCAGTTTATAGAAAAAGAATTATAAATGGCTAAAGAGCATATGAAATGATGCTCAATTTCACTTGAAATTAAAGGAATCAAAGCAACGCCATTAGATATTGCTTCTCCTCCAGTAAAATGGCAAGATGGAAACTCATAATAACATGGCAGAGAACGTGGGGGAAAAGAAACTGCTGTTTGCAGGGGGGCAACTTGTTAAGGTCCCTATTTAATATGTGCATGCTCAGTAACTGTGCTTCTATAAATTAATTTCTCTTATGGGTGCATACACATGTGGTAAAGCATAAAAGGGGAAGTTATATTCACTGCAGTTTTGTTTAGAACAGCTGAAAACTAGAAACGGTTTATGTATTGATCAAGAGGAGGCTGGCTTCTAGCCAAATTATGATATTCTAGGTGGTGAAATATTTACTCAGTCATTACAAAGGGAGGTACACCTACAGCTAAAGACATCAAAATTATAGCCAAGATTTTATTAAATTAAAATTATGACTAGCAGAAAAAATATATAAAATGATTCCATTCTCATAAAAAAAAAACAGCGCATGAGTTAAGATGGATAAGGGTAGATATCTGGGAATGCAATCTTGCCCCTCCCCAGGCTTCATGCTAATAAATTCCAGACTCTTTGTTGTGGTTGCAGGAGCTTTCCATGCCAGGGCTCCACTTACTTCTCCAGTCTGAAATCTAACCGCTCCTCTCCCGCTTCCCAACCAGCCACATGCATTTTGTTTGACCCCATAAGTGGTGAAGCGTCTTGCTTCTTGGATATGCAGGTGCGTTTCCCTCTGCTTCGGAGATTCATCTCATTCCAGTGATCGTCCTCCAGACTTTAACTCAGATGCCACGCCATGGGTCCCTCTACTGTGGCTGGATGGCATTCCCTTCCCTCCGCTGCAATCGCAGCTGCAGGCCGTGACCTTGCTTCCCGGGTCTCCTATAAAGATCTGTTCATTTGTCTGCATCTCCCCATCAATTGGGGAGACCATAGGGTCAGGCAGCGTGACCCCTTTGCCCTCAGCTTTATCTCTGGGCCCTCCCCGGGTCCTGGCACATTACCTGCCTCCAGTCACCTGCTGCAGGAATGAAGAATGTGGAGAGCTGCCCAGACGCCCCAAAGAAAGCACAGCAAGGAACATATTTGTACAGTGCCTCACAGGTACAGGAAAAGGTGTGGCTGAGAAGGGCTCAGATAAAGGGGATTTTGATGAAAGCCTCGACTGGGTTACATTTACGGTAGTGTGTGAGCAAAGTGTTTTGGAAATATTGAGTATGAGCCCATGACTGAGAATTCACAGCCAATTAGGAGAAAAAATACAATTTTCAACATCGTGAATTTCCTCCTAATCCAAATCATATTTTGAGTTGATCGTGTTTTCAGAGTTCAAATATATGAACACAAACTTTGCTCAGCACTCTTTATCCCTGGTATGCAAGAGGGAAGAAAGTGTTGGAGCAAAAAACCAATCATCCATGGAGGATACCCAGCGGAAGGGAAAATGATCCCAGCGGCCTCACCCAGAAAGGAAGGGAGCCAGGATTCGAATTTTTCCAAGGACCAATTGTGGAAGATGGCCTTCGGAGTGTGTCTGGCCCCGGACCGGTGCCCCCTCCTCTTTCTACCTACTACCCCCCACGGGTAGATTGGACTACACAACTCGTCTATGACTCAGCCTGGCTCCAAGCTGCTTTCTTCTCTCCTAAAAATCCAGATTTGGGTGTGTCCAGAGAGTGGGGCAGGCTCTGCTAGGGCTGAGATTGAAGAAACCTGTGCTTTCTGGCTAAGGAACCATGGAAGTGACCATTTCAGTTGTCAGGTCCAGTTGCATCAAGGTCTATCGTGATGACCGTGTAACATGCCCTCACCTCAAACCCACCGGGTCAATGATAAAAGAAAGTTCAAGGTTGCATTTAGGGTCCCGCTCGGCAGTGACAAGAGCCCTGCTTATTGTCCTAAGGGATGCAAACCAGCCAGCCCATGTCTCTTCTCAGGAGGCTGATAGGAAGTGGACGTCAGCCCTCTGCCCAGGAGGTGCTGTCCACTGCAGGAGCAACATGGGGACACCCAGCAAGGTCAGTGGCCAAGCTTGAGCTGACCAGTCTTCGCTCAGATCAAAGGTTTTCTCACGACCAAGAACTAGAATGCAGTGGAGTAGAGGATGGGATAAGGTGAGTAGAATTCATCTTGGATGAACGGCCACAGAATTTCCATGGAAAGTATCCTCCAACAGGCCAGTTAGAAACATCTGGGAGGAGAAAAGGTGTCTGAGGAGCTCAGCACTCTCGGGGATGGAGCCAGCCCAGCGTGCGAACAGGACTCAAGATGTGCATTTTTTAGTGGCTTTATCTGTTTGTGGTAAGGAGAGATGCTTCAGCCTCTGTGGACCCTGGGAAGAGAGAGGGAGTTGCCAAAAAGAGTGTGTGGGTGTGAGGTCATGTTTAGGTCAGGGGGGGCTGCTGCATTTTTCTCAGGCTGGCCTGACAACAGGGCCAGGTGCTAAGAGGTGTGGAGCCGGGCCAAGCCCCTCCAGCCTGAGGGAGGCTCCCCTAGGCCCCTCCCAGCCCCCACCCCAGGCTCCCCAGGCAGGCAGCGGGACTGGGCCTTTTTCTCTTGTGCTGTAGACTGCTCGCTCCACTCAGCGCTCACCCCTTGAAACTCCTTCAGAGGAGACGAGGACTTTTATTCCATGGCTAGACATAAGCTCAAAAAGTTTCTGGGAAGAAAAGGAGAGACTCCAGGTAACACGGAGTACATGATTTTCCTCTTCTTATTCCTGAGAAAGGGTCTTGGAAGACCGACAATCTTTACGAAAGATTTACGCACAAATGCATGTGTGATGTCAAACCTAAACAGCCAAGGAAACTGATTTCATTCAGGCCCGAGCAACAGAGAACACGCCCCAGATCTGGAGGGCAGGTCCCAGGCATGGAGCAGTGGCTCTGCGGTAACTCTCAGGGGAGAGAAGACAGGTAGGAGGTTGCAGGTAGGGTGGCTTATAGTTGGGACTGCTTACAATCAGGGAACGTCTCCAGATGCTTCTCAGGAAGTGTTTATCTCTGTGTCTAGCTAATTTCAGAGGGAACCAGCAGTTCTAACCTCATCTAATTGTTGATGAGACCAAGAATGATGGGCTGGGGCCTGGGTCTGTCCTTGTCATCGTGTTCAGGTCTGCGCTGGGCCTTGCCTTGGTCAGGAGACAGTGAGAGAGGAGCCAGGGGCGTCTCCTCTAAGTGGTGTGGCCAGAGCAGTGCCCTGCAGAAAGACCCTCACACAACACGAAGGGGGTGGCATGGAGAACAGGAGTCAGCTGGTATTACACGACTGTCATTTCCCAGGAGCGCAGGGCTCAGGTGACGTTCAGTGTTGTCAATGAAAGCATCTGTCTACGGAAAAGTTCAAGAATGGCGGGTTACTGTAAGACTTTCTTGATTCCTGAATCCCGGGAAGAAGAGTGGATCCCATATACAGAAGAGAGGGCGGGATGTGGGAGGGCGTGTGGAGCATCTGAAACTGCCCCTGGAAGGTGCTTACTCGCCTGACCCCCGGCACTGCCCGCCAACTAGAAAGGCTCTGTGGCACTTGCCAAAAAGTTATGAAATGCGCTTGTGTGCACGCACACACACGTGCACACACATGCACACACACACACACACACACCTTAATTTTCATTCCTTAATGGTGGATCTGACGAATAAGACTAGGTCAGAGAGGCACCTTATGATGTTGAAATGAAATTATAACTAGTTAATTGTTGAAAGAGTATTATCAAAATAAAGAACTTCCAAAAAGCAATGTCAATAACTTTAGGGTAGCAAAAAGACAGCAAAACTCCCAAAGATATACCAACTCTCCAGGACTCTTGGGCATTTCAGTAAATAATTTTATAGAGTGAACTACTCACAGAATGTTAAAATTCACAGATCCAGGCTTTCTCTCATTTGGTATGCATTCCAACCTCATAACAAAGTTCAAACACATTTTACTAAATCCAGCAAATATTGACTGAATGCTAAGTTCAAACACGGAGCTGCGGAAAGGCGTCTGTTTCCCCAGGCATCCTTGCTGCCGGCGCGTGTCTTCACAACTTCCTGGTGCCAGTGGTGACAGAACCCAGCCCAGGCTCTCTTCACAGCACTGGAGGTGAGAGAACCCGTCACAGGCTCTCTTCACGGCCCCGGGGGTGACAAGAACCCGGCCCAGGCTCTCCTCATGGCCCCGGGGATGGGGTCAGGCCCCTGGGGAGGGGCACGATGCTTTCAGTCACTAGCGAACCTTCTACTCCATGCGGGCAAACGCTACCTGCGTATTTATCTTCTTGAAATCTCACACCATCTTCGTGTGCACAGAAGTTCTGACGCTCCCCGGAGGCTACCTGGCCCTGCAGAGATACAGAGCAGGTTTTCAATAAATAGTTGCTGAATGAATGGATAGTCAACTCTTTAAAAGAGAAAAGAAATGCTGCAGTGTTAACCACTTAGAACTCAGGGTTGGGGAAGGGGGGAGAGGACAGAGAGCACAACACCAAATGGCTGATGAGTAGGAAGGCTGGCAATGAGAGGTGCTGCTTTCATTCTGTCCAGAAAGCAGTGCCCAGGCCTTCCAGCTGGGTCTGGCGACTGCTTTCCCTCGGCCCCAGGGAAGATGCAGCTGATACCGTATCATTAGCTGAACACCTGGGATAAGAAAATACGGGGGAGATTGGGGGTTGCTAACAGTTTTGCTTGTAGTGCCCACACAAAGCCCATTTTCCCAGAGTTCAGGGCTCAGACACGGGCTGGGAGCCGGGAGGCCGGTTCACACACCCCAGCTTGCTGCCAGATCTGGGGCGTCAGAGGACACCCCACATGACCTGTGCGATGCGATGCGTGCCCAGAGCTCTCCCCACAGCAAGCGCAGGGTGGCCTGGCCCGGGACAGCTGGCCGTGGACCTGCAGCCTGCTGGGCCCACACCCCGGACCCTGGAAACTCTGTGGGCACAGAACTCTTGTGAGTCACAATCCTGTCCAGTTCTCAAAGGATGTCATGGGCTTCATCCGAGGAGGGGGCGCCCTCCACGCCTCCCCTGGCCTCGGTGGCTGTGAAGAGGTGCCCGTGGGCGGGCCCGGGTGAGCAGGTGTGTGGTCACCCACCCGAGCCAAGAGGGAGGGCAGCTGGCGGGGCAGGTCCAGAACAGGGGCCACGTCCAGCCGAGGGGACCTGCCCGGCCTTCGAGAGCAGTGCTGGAAACGTGGGGTCAGGCAAGGGAAGGGCCCAGCCCTGTGCACTTCTGTAAATAATTTTATAGAGTCAGACACTCACAGCATGTTACATCCCACAGATCCAGGCTTTCTCTCATTTGGTAAGCATTTCAACCTCATAACAAAGTTCAAGCATATTTTACTAAATCTGTCAAATATTGACTGAATGCTAAGTTCAAACACGGAGCTGTGCTGAGGCGGGCTGAGGGCGAGGTGATGGCCACCCAGCCCTCTGCCAGGGGTACCCCTGTCCCCTCCGGCCCGACCAGGCACCGCCCAGGGTGAGCGGCTGCAGGATGCAGGGCAGGGGCAGGTGGCCGCTGTCTTACCTGTGGTGGCAGCTGTCCTACCAGCACCTGAGGATGGGGCCGTGGGCCAGCAGGCCCCGTTACAGCCGCAGCGCAGTGCTGCTGGCAGCCTCGCGCCCCCCGCGCTCCTTGCACTGGTTTGTGTGCTTTATTTAGACTAAGCAGATGGAAAATTTATTGAGAACACATGTGAGAGGACATGTGGGCACTCTGAAAGGCAGAGGTGAGAATGGCGAGAGGCCTTTGCGTTGCTTTTGTAAACCACTGCGGCTGGGGGAGTGTGTACTTGAAAGAAGCATGAGGGTGGGGGAAGCTGGGGGGAACCATTCAGAAGACAAAAAGTACAGCTTGATGACAAAAATAAACTACCTAGAAATAAGGTTGTGTTTTAGGTTAATTTTTAGAGTTCTTTGTAAGAAAAGTTCTTTATCAAAAGTATGTTTTCCTTTAAAAATCTTAATTCTTTTTAAAACTAAATGTCCTTTGTTTAAAAAAAAATGGTAACAGTACATAGGTGCATCAACTAAAAAGCGAGCTTCCTTGCACCCTTTCTCCCAGCAATTCTATTGCATAGGTAAGAGTTTAGGTTTGTACACTTGGAGATTCACTCTGTGTGTGTGTGTGCACTTATGTTCAGATTCACACATATACCCACAGACGTACATAATTATGCACTAAAATGAGCTCAGACTATTTTAATGCTCTAAAACTAAGCAATCATTTTCAATGTCTTTATAAAATGTTCTCACTTAATCACATCAAATATTTTTTCAGTGTATCTTTCTACAATTGACCAGAAAATCTTCCCAAAGAGAATTAAATCGCGCCAGCAGGAGCTGCAGTTGAGGGACCTATAATTCACAAACCAGATTTGCCACTTGCTAAGGCAGAGCCAAGCATTGCACAATTTTTTCCCAGTATCCTATTTTGAGAGCCCGTCCTCCTTGCAACTGAAAGCAAACGAGGGAAACTCCGGTGTGTTCTGAAACGCGCCAAGATTTCAGAAGCCATTAGTGACTGGACCTAAGAAGGCCACAAACTTGGTAAAATCTCTTTAGGACGGTATTACTTAGTTTGGGGACAATATTCAAATTGTCTGGATGTTTGTGTTGTGAGAGCAAAAGGCAAGATACTATCTTTGGAGATTGACCCATGCCATTTAACATCTCTGGCTTTGCTCGCACGGAGAAAATAACCAATTAAAAAGTACCTCGAAGGTCCCAGCATCGTCACCCCTTCAGGGCACTCTCTTAGGTGTTTGGCCTTCAGCTGTCAAAACGAAGTGCTGGTTTCCTCAGCCACCCAAGGTCCCCGCTGGACCCTGTCCATCAAGAGAACTGCTTGTTCCCATTTGCTGGGGCTCCTCAAAATGGCCCTGCGAGGGGCAGAACTGGCCGTCCGGGTCTGCGGGAAGAGTCCGCTCACCTGTCCCCTGCGGGCACCGGAACCCACCCTGCCCAGACTGGCACCCACCTGCTGTAGTTTCAGCACCTGAGCTTGTCTGGTTTCCCCCACTGCTCCGCCCGCTGCTGCCTGTCTCCTCCACTAGACCCCACGGCCTGTGTGCGCGGGGGGCATGGCCGGGGCAGCCAGGTGGGACCCCCGGGGCCCAGGAGCGGGAGGACAGGTCGTGGGAGCCGCTGCTGGGCCTGGGCAGGGAGGCTGGGTGGGAAGGGGGTGGGAAGCATAGGGCACCCCCGGGGCGCCTCTGCATGCACCTCTGAAGCTGCAGCCCCATGGGCTCTCCGCGGGAAAGCAGAACCCCCGGGGGATCTTCTGCCCCCAACTCACTCAGCTTTGCTGAACTGAGAGGAAAGGTGAAAGGAGCATCGAAGGGGACGCGGCCCAGGCCTCTGTGGTGGAGGACTGCCTGGTGGAGGACTGCCTGGTGAGGACTGCTTGATAGATGACTGCCCGGTGGAGGACTGCCTGGTGGAGGACTGATGGAGGACTGCCTGGT
>PVIY010020180.1:0-44480 GCA_004026745.1 Myrmecophaga tridactyla | reverse complement strand
AATTTGAGGGCTAGGGTAATTTTATAGAATATTATTCTTGGGTAGCTGATTTATATTTTCTTATACCAAATGGCCATGGACACTAACCATCTTGGCTATCCTAACCTAATCAGGATTTGAGATGATTTAAAACTAGGCCACTCCCTCTGAAAACATGTCTATCTCTGACTTTTACACATATAGTAGAATTGTATGGTGTTCCCTTCCTTAGTCTGAGTACTATGTTGGACCTGACTGCTTTTGTGGGCCCTGGACTCCTTTTTAGTATCTATAGTCCCTTTAATCTACTGAAAGCTCTACTCACGTGGAACCTCTTCATCCCCATTGCATATCTAAACTTAGCCAACTATCAGAGACAGAGAGATATTTTCCTAAATGGGTGTCTCTTAGGCATTTTCTATTCCTGTGGAAATTTCCTCTGCCTCAGCATGAGAAACGACTATTCCCTAGGCTCACTGTCCCTGTTCTTTATGAAACTTGGTGGTTATGGTTCCCTCAGACTTCTGGGGCCCCTATATAAAAAAGACAAATTAGAAACTTCTTTTATCACAGGTATATGAGCTAGTAATTTTTAAGATCCTCAGAAATACTGTCACTGCCTTGACCATTCCAACCAGGAGCAAGAAACCAAAAGCATGAAAATGAATGAACCGATGTGGAAGAAGATGTGGCCTACAGAACTGGGTAAGTTCCCTGTAATAACAGGGAAGCAGGTCAAAGCTAGGAGGGAAAAAAGACAACCTGTGTGTAAAGGAAAAGTAGGAAAGAGATGATGGGCAACAGAAGAGATTGGTATTGGGGAGTTGGAAATTGGATACTTGGGTAAGGAGAAAAGATAAATTTTATATGAATAAAATATGTAATGTAACACATATTACATTATGAGATATGGCTGGCTATTTTAGAGACTTGATCAGAGAAAATTTGAACAAATAGGTAATAAAGAGATTTAGATATTTAGACAAATAGAACAGAATGCCTGTAGCTTGGTAGACAAGGGGGGATGAAGATATATTTTGAGATAAGAAATAATAAAACTGTCAGAGGAGCATTCTGGGTGATTTGAGCATGAGAGGAATAAAGATGAGGAGGAAGGAAAATGGGTACAAAACTAGATGTATACTGGAACTTCCCTTTTTTTTATACATGAGGAAGAAAATCTGCTCTATATACTATCTTAAAAGTAATATCAATGGCTTTCCTTTCATTCTGAGAACAGTGGATTGCAACTAGCACACTGTAAACATGGGAATGACTTCACCTGACTATGTTTTAAGAATTTACTGACTATTTTGAGGAATAATGATTGTGGAGGCAGCACATAAATGGAAAGAATAAGATGAGCTTAGAGGCTAATAAAATAGCATAGAAGAGATACGTTAATGACAGTGGTGAGAAGAGGAAATGAATAGATTATGATACTTTGGTCATAGATACAGCATTATGTGTTGACGAATTGCATAGGGGTAAAGTGGTTTGACTAATCAAGAACTATGCCTTGTTTTTCTACCAAGCAATTATACAGGAAGAGTTACATTTATCAAGATGGGAATATTAAGAAACATTAAGAGTTCTTAGTTACATGATGTTTGCTGTGCCTATTACACCTATAAGTTGAGACACCCTGTATATTGTTTTATATACTTTTACTGTCTGGAAATTAGTGAAGTAATCAATGATGGAGATGTACCTTGAAGTCATGAAGGTATACAGAATTCTTTAAATTAGACTGTTGGATGAAATATGTTAGGGAAAATATGTAGTTATATAAGAGAAATAAAACCAGAACCAAGAACTGGGACATTATTATAATAATGAGAAATCTGACAGTGGAGGAGGACCCAACAAAGCATTAGCTAATGAGGTAAAAGGAAACAAAAGCAAATGTTGCTAAAAAAAAAAAACAAAAAAACAACTATATATATATATATATATATATATATATATATATGTGTAACAGCATGGGTGTCACATGCTGCTGATTTGTGTTTGGCAACTAGAGTTTGTAGAATAAATAGGCTAGAGCTGTTTCAATAGGGGCCTGGGTAGGAAGCCAGTTTAAAGGGAAATGAGATGAAATAAAGAAAGACATTATGCAGTCTATTATTCTCTCACAGCTCCTTTTCATATATTTTGAGATAATTCCAATACCTCCATCATCCTTGAGAGGTGATAATTTTTTATGTGCCTCTTTTCAGGCTTAATCACCAAAAATATCTACATACTTTTACTTTCAATGTCTAGGGTTTCAATTCTCACCATAAAGAAGTCCCAGTGTGCATCCCACTGTGTTTTAGAGCCAAGGCTAAGTATCTAATATGGAAGCTTTCTGCTTTTAACTCCCCCATTCATTAAGGGCTTACTTCCTTTTTGCTAGGAAAACGCAATCTTGTCAGGGCAGTAGGATATCTGCTGTGAAGTTAGGGAACTTTAATGGAGTTAAAGGAGCAAAATTCAGCTGATTATCTTCCTTCTCCTCCTTATACTTTCTGGGTCCCAACAACCATTTAAGGCAACACTGTCTTCACAGATTCTCACAACTTACCCCCTTCTCTCCCTCTTGTGCTTAATAAAAGCTGACATTTTCAGGACCTGCCTTCCTCTGTTTGTTTTGTTTCAGACTTTTCTTTTTGCTGAAACACAAAGAGAAGAAGTTTGAAAGAAATGACAGGGATGTTATTCAGGGAAGCCTAGCAAAACAGGAGGAACTGTTTTATGAATGGCATCTATACACCAATTCCTAGTTTGTGATGGAGAATCACTACGGAACAGAATTGAGATGTTTTTGAATTGAGAGGTAGATTGATTCACTGGAAGATGCAGAAGCTTTAGAAGCAGGGATGGCTTCTAATAATTATTTTCCTTTAGATGGCTGAATGACATCTCTAACCTTCAAATAGCTCATCTGTAATAGGACCTCTTTGTTGATCTCAGAGAGATATTTTGCAGCTCAAAACAATGTTGAATAATAGTATACACATAATTTTCAGAAGTCTGAAACCACCCTTAGATCTTAAGATGTGGTTATAAGTTCAGAGTTAAGTTTAAGGAGTTGTCTAATAGGATCTCCTTTTTTGAACCATGTAAAAACCTTAATTTAAAGCTTAGTAACCCTTGTAATGAGTCACTAAAGCATGAGGGATAGAACATGAGTAGTTAAATGGCAAGACTTTAGTAGCAAACTTAAGATAACTAGTTTGAGCAGAAGGAAGTGGGCTGATGAAATAGTTAAAGTATCAGAGGGAAGGGATTTTGTTATTTGTATTTATATTGCTTTGGTATTAGGTACTGCAGGTGGTAGTCTTAAGGCCATAGCTTCAACCTCTGAACAAGATGTCACATAGGTGCAATTGTCTATAGGTGAGAGATTGTTATTTTTGGAAATCTCCATCTACATAATAAGATATTGATACTGGCATTTATTAAAGTTATTAGAGTTGTGTGGTCTTAGGCAAACCATTTCAGCCTCTAAGCTTCAGTCTACTTATTTATAACATGCTTTCTAGTGATTTCATAGAGATATATTTTGGCACAAATATGATAATTTAAATGTAAATAATTCAAATTGAAAATGGAGTGTGGGAAGCATTTGTGTATAGTTAATTTACTTATCCATAAAATATTGTGAAGTAGAACTGATGCCCTTAAGAACTGAAATTTGCTAAAATCTAATAAGCAAAGGAACAAGAACAAGGAAATCAAGAAAATGGCACCAGAATGTTGCAATTATTATGCCAATGGATAACCATCTGGGCAGGGGGTTAATGTCATTCTAATACCCAAGGAGCAATGAGGCTTGGATTAGCAATATTTTTCATGCCTCTGTTAGAGATGGCCCAAAGCTGTATCCACAGATGGAAGCCTTAGATAATCAGCTTTGAGTTCCAGTAACAATAAAAAGGAGACTCCAGGATGAACAAAGCCCTATATAGCTCACAAATCAATTATATCCATAGAGCAAATGTTACAAATTTACTTAAGGGAGGCTCTGGATTTTTTTGCAGAGTAAGAACACATAAATGAATCTTGGCAGAAAATATGGAAAAGAAACTGAACCTCAAATACCTAAGAGTGAATGAATAAAGTGAGTACTATTTACACCTGGATTCCTATAGACCTCTGTTTCCCATTCAAATCAGTTTCAGGACTGATTCCTTTATCTCTTCAACTGGTAATTACATTCACTTCACATACATTGTTTTTTGAAGTCCTATCTTATTAAAATACTTCTAAACTACTTACACAAAATATCCTTTTTTTGTGGTACAGGAGAATGGATGCTTAACATAAAGAGGTCAGAGCCTCAGAACATCCTTACTGAACATCATATGCAAAAATAAATGGCAAAAAAATTTTGTTTCTAAAAGCAAATAACAAACAAGCCTATAAAAATAGTGCTACCAAACAGGAGAATATATTCTAAGCTTGGGGGTGGGGGTAGGGGTGGTGAGAACTTCATAGAGATGGTGCAACATGCAGAAGCATTACAGTTGACTACATGATAATTAGAAACTGTTTAAAGGATTAAACTAATAAATTAAGAAAGAGGGAGTGACAGTGGATAGGTTTCAAAATATTTGACAAAGTAACATTTTACAAAGAATAGAGATAGGTAAGAGTTAGGAACAATCTCAATAAGAGAAAATGAGTTGCTATTCTCTCTCTTCTTGTGTGTTTTTCTTTCTTTTAGGAACACACAGTGTCAGGGTAGGAAAATTGCTGCTTGGAACAGCATCATGATAGATTCTAATTCCAGTATTGGGCAATCTGCTTCATTCTACCTCAGTGGAATTCCTGGCTATGAGAGTGTGCACCACTTTATCTCCATCCCCTTTTGCATGCTCTATTTGGTTGGGATAGTGGGCAATTGCACCATCCTTCACATGATCCACACTGACAAAACTCTCCATGAGCCTATGTACTACTTCCTGGCCATGTTATCGCTTACAGACATGGGCATGTCTGTCTCTACACTGCCTACCGTACTGAAGATCTTCTGGTTTGATGCCTTGGAGATTGATATCAATGCCTGTATAGCCCAGATGTATTTTATTCATACTTTCTCCCTGATGGAGTCATCTGTGCTCCTAGCCATGGCCTTTGACAGGTATGTTGCCATATGTGATCCTTTGAGGTATTCCAGTAAACTTACCTCACAGCGCATTCTTTATATAGGGGCCTTCATTATAGTCAGATGCTCCACTGCTCTCCCTGTCATTCTTACTCGTATTCCCACATTTTCCTTCTGTCACTCCCATGTTCTCTCCCACTCTTACTGCTTGCATCAAGATGTAATTCGGCTGGCTTGTGCTGACATCTCTTTCAACATTGTATATGGCTTATTTGTTGTTGCATTTTATTGGGGTATAGATTCTCTGGGAATCCTTTTATCTTATGCTTTCATCCTCCAGTCTGTGCTAGGCATTGCATCCCAAGGAGGGAAGTTCAAGGCCCTCAATACATGTGCCTCCCACATCTGTGCTGTGCTCATTCTGTACGTGCCAATGATAGGCCTATCTCTAGTGCATCGCTTTGCAAAACACTCCTCCCCGATAATCCACATATCCATGGCCAATATTTACCTTTTAGTTCCACCAGTACTCAACCCAATTATTTACAGCATCAAGACAAAGCAGATTCGTCAAAGATTCCTAAGGATATTATCACCCCCCAAAATTGGGCTTACTCAAACTTAGAAGACAAAAAAAAAAAACCCCATTAGTTTGGTCTTTGAATTCTCTTTCTTCTACATGAAGATCTCCTCTTTAGAACTTCTTGGACACACTTGGTGCATAATTATTCTATAATATTTCATATGTGCCATGTCTCCCTGTATGGAAAATGTTGCACTTGTTTTTATCATTACTTATTTGCTTTACAATATCTGAGCATCATGAAATATAAGAAAGAATTTATTTAATTCAAATAATTTATGGAGCTACTTTTCATTCAGGCTGGAAGAGTAATCCAATTTTGTATGTTAAAATTAAGGCAGGGAAGTTAACTAACTATTCAAAGTTCACAGAGATAATATGCAATAGGATTGGCATTGGAAACTAGGCAAAATTTGTTTTCCTTGAGGAAAAGTGAGGCAAATTTTGGAGTAAACCATTACTAGATAGCTGTTTGAGCTTAGAAATGGAGTAAATGAAGATTTTTTTTCTTTATGTCTGTAGAAATGGATGTTAGAAAAACTTTGAGCAATAAATACGTACAATTACTTGTCCACAAAGGTGAAGACCCACAAGACCAATCAAGACTTCATATTACAATTGTTGTGTATTCATCATAAAGTGAGGTAACAAAATAAATCAAAACACTTTGGTCAGTATCTCTGACCATGTGCAGAACTTTAAAAGTACAGCAGGAAATAAGCCAGTGAAATCATCATCAATTGTAACTCTCAAAATCTCTTGCCACCTCCCTACATTTCCAAGGAAAAAAAGAGAAGAGAAACACAAACAGAATAAAATTAATTTTCAGTACTCAAACCTAAATCTTACACTATACTTGGAGGATAGTAACAGGGCTGAGATAACTGGAAAGAGAATTCAAGGAGAACCCAACCAAATTGTTTTTTACACAAACACTATTTTAATAGACCCAAATAAAACTCCTCTTGCTGAAATAATAGAAAGCTGAAAAACATAATTTAATGCATTTTATATGATGTTATAGCTAGCATCATTAGAAAAGAAGAAAGACCATAGGAAAGAGTGAAGAAAAAAATTTATACAGATTCATAGTTTAAAAAAAATTCAGGAAGTAAACATATTAAGAAACAGAAGGGAAACCTTAGACCACAAATTTTGCAGTTGCAAATGAAATTAAAAGTTCAAAACCTCTGAGAAAAAATAGTTTAAAGAGAAAATAATCTGTGAAGGCAGATTTTAGAGCAAAGGGCTCCAGTGAATGCTACAGAACACCAAAAAAATTAAATAAGTATATTGAAAAAAATGACATGGCATAATCCATAGTTCAAGAAATAGAATAAAAGACATAAATAAAATGAAGAAGAAATGTTAATGATAGTAAAATAGTTAGTTAATAACTGAAGATTCACGATCTCCATAATGGGGAGGTATTATAATAGAGAACAGGACAAATTGAGTAGAAAAGAGAAGAAATATTTTCCAGTGTGACAGAGGGTTCACATTCAGGCATATGCTGGTGAAGTTTTTAAAAAATCATGAATAAAGAAAAATATATGGGAAAAAATCAAGTCAACTGTATGGGAAAATATAAATCAGAATGGACACAGATTTCTTCATAAAAATAAAATTAAAATATAATGTCTGACTGTTTCTTATGGGTAAATATATAATGAAATATCTTATAACAAGCATGTTAAATATTTGTGTGTTAAATTGTATAATGCATGTGCTCTATCACTAAATAATCTATGAGGCATGGAAATGGGTGTAGGTATAAAAATTAATAAACCTGTATATCAGTTGATAACTGTTGAACCTGTGTGATGGGTATATAACAATTTATTTTGTTATTCTCCCACTTACATATATGTTATTTTCCATAATGCAAAAGTGAAAAAATAAATAAATAATTAAAAATAAAAATTTCAACTAACAAAGAGAATTCTGGTGTTTTATTCCCTGAAAACTACTTTGATCTATCAGATCCTAAATATATTTTTTTAACAGTTTCTGTGACTTTTTAAAATCTATGCTATCAGCACCTTTGAAAGAACCATTCTGTACTTTTTGTAGTATCTAATTTATGACCACAAGCTCTGCCTTCTTCTTTCTTTCTGAGTTTCAAGTGGTCTTATCTCCACTCATGAGATTCTCCCATTCTGCCTACAAGATTTTAGGTTTTGCTCTAAAATAAAATAGAGCTTACAAAGTTTTAAATAATACAGGCTCTGTCTGCTGAAAACTCTTTTTTTCTTTCATATGTTTAATATTCATATGTGACAAAGACACTATTTCTTAAATTCTGATTATGTGGTCTTATTTTTCACAAAAGTTGTCCAAGCTCTAGGGACAATCACAGTTGATTCACTCTGCTCCATGCACATTCCCACTGGAGAAACATATTCAATCTCCTTTATTGAGACAGAGGCCTTTGTCTCCCTCCTTTCACTCTAGGCTGACTTGTTCTGTTTCTTCTCTTTGCCCTTTCACTAGCGCCAGATTTTTTTTTCTACTTATTGCATGAAGGAAAACTAAATATACGAAGACTTTTGTGAAGCTTTATGTCTCACACTTGGGCAACTAGCTTCTCTGAGGTCCCCACTCTCTTTTTGGAGAAAGGATAAAAGGGCCATATTTGTCTGAGAAAACAAAAAAATGAACATTAAGCTTTTTGAAAGAAAACATGTGAAAAAGATACAGAGATGAAAAATTCAAGGTGCCATAAACTTGTAAATAGAGATGGTAAAAGTGACAAACACAGAAAGATTTATGTATACATATGAAGAAGGCATTTTCCCTTTGTATTAGTTAAGGCCCTGTCAGGAAATAGATGTCATGTTCTAATGGGCATACAGAAAAGGGCACTGGGCATAAGCTGTGACTTTCTCTACAAGGATGAAACCATCATGGTGAGGTGTGCCAGTGGGAAAAAAAGGGGTAAATATCCCAGCTTCTTGTTTCTTGGCATTTCATTTTCTTATCAGTTTCCCTTTTTGGTCACTTCTAACCAGAAGCCAGAGAGCAAGAGGACCTGTTGATGTGTCCATTGTGGTCACAACACAGAACAAGGTAGATCTGGAAAACAGACCAAGCACCCTTTTCTCTCAGAAACCATTTTGACATCATAAGTTTATATGCTCTTGGGTTTGGTGATCAAACCTTAGTTCTAAAGGTGTATATTTGTCCATCACATTATCTCCTTTATGAGTGATTGGGCTCATGACCTAAGCTTCTCAAAGAACTTTTTTCTTCCAGTTGGTGATTAGGAGTGGGAGATATAATTGCTTTGTTATTTCCTTCCACTGTATACTTGAGAAATGTATAAACCACTTGCAAAGAGCTTACCTGGAATAAAACCCAAAATCTAATAGTATTCCTCTAAGTTTAAGATTTTTGATCATATAAAACTTAGATGATACTAAGTGATTTAAATTAATACTGAAGTAATTAAAGAATAAGGAGAATTCTGGACCATCCAGTATCTGAGAAGGCAATAAGGACTAATAATTTTTTTTCTGGTTATTTCAGAAGGGGAGCTGAGGAGATGGAGGTGTGAGGTCTTTTCTGGTGATAAGATATATAAATAATGTCTCATTCTCATAAGCCATTGTTGTATGGTGGATTCTTTAATAATTAACTATTTTTTCATAAGAACTATTAGTCCACTAATGAATTCAATTCTTGATGAAACCAGGTCTCAACTGAATGTGTTAAATACAAAAATGTCTGAACATTATTAAGCTATGCCATATATGTAATAAATTCTGATTAAACATTAGGGAGTTTTATTTACTCATTCAGCAGTGCATATGAAAACTCTTTCGTGGCTCAATTAATCAGTAGACATTTGGAAGTCAATACTGTTAACAAACACGAGGGGTTTTATTCATTCAGCAATAGCTTCAATTTAGAGTCAGAACAGATTTACCTAATTTATGTTTCATCAGAAAGAACTCTAAAGCACAGTGAAATAATTATTGCACCAGAAAATCAGGATGTATGAGTGATGGCATTAATTTTATTACTTATTGTAAGATTTTGAGAAAGGCAAGTTACATAACTGATTCTCATTTTAATCCAGTATATCTATAATAATAGATCTGGATTTGAGTCACTTTTAGCCTTAAAGAATCTATGCCCAGTGCAGTTAAGTCTTTAATAAACCTTTATTTTCTATACAATGTATACAATTATTTACTGCCCTATCATATTCTAGCTCCAAACTAAAATCTCATGACATATCACACTATATCATTTGTCCCAGATTTTGAGTAAATAAATATTTAGTAATCTCTATAAGGTCCTTTTAACTGTGCTCCCAAACTGTAGCACCCTACTGCAATCTAGAAGTGGAGGAAAGAGGAGCATGGAAATGGCCATAAACTGAACTGTTGGCACTGATAGGGTTTCTGTCACTGTCCTATTATTATCTTGGGGCCTCATATCTCTAAGGAACATAAGAAGACATTATTTCATCCTTCATGCTTTGAGAATTGGAACATTTACTACTAACAAGAAGAAACAATCTACCTAGTGCGTGAAACATGGGAAAAATAAAAGTGGGAGGGAATAGGAAGATACAAAAAGGGACCTTGAAAGGCAAAAGAATAGAGAATGAGACAAGAGCAGCTATCGAGTGTATGAGGAAGACATATAGTCTGGTTCAGGAAGGGAGTGATCCTTAATTCAGCAGAGGACATAATTTTCACTATAAGTAAATTTGTTGTTCAGGTTCATGCTGGTAGCCCACAAGTCAGAATCATAAAAGGGAGAGTTTATAGCTAGGCAGAAGTTATTTATGATTCTCTGGAGTTCCATGGCAGGTGATATCCTCTCTCTCCATGAACAGGTTGCTCACACATGGTGGAAGACCAGAATAGGACTAGCATTATACCAGGTAACTTTCAAGTTCCTTCCAATCCCACGTATCCCAAGTGTAAAAGTGGGTCTCTCTCTCCTGATGATCTAAATCACACTTTAAAAGTCCATAAGCTTTTCAAATTCACAAACTAGTTCCAATGATCAGCATCTTCCTCTTATGAGGAGTGGTGGAAGATGCCACATGATCAGTGAATAAGTTTCAAATTATAGGGTCAGGAGAAATAGAAGTTAGACTGTCCACAAGAAACAGTGCTACAAGATAAGGGACTGTGGAATAATAGGAGGATCAGATACTAGTGCATATATAGAATATTTCAGTGGTAACTTTAGAATGCACACAGAGCTGCTCAGATTCCTAGCTGCCTGAGGGCCCAAGGATCTTATTCCTCTTCTTGGTAATACTTCTTATTCTACACCAGACTCTGTTCTTTCCAAATTGGCACTGAAAAGAAAGAGAAGCAAATTGACCGACAAGGGAAACATAATTATCAGAGGCATTTTGGGGTACGTAAAGTTTCAGAAAGTAATTCATAGTTCTGGCTGTGCTGAGTCTTCACTCAATGAAACAGGGAAGAAACTGATGTAATCTGCTTCTTACCCCACAGCTTAACAAGGTCACTTCTATGAGCTGTCTCTCGCTATTATGCCGTTTTCTCTTCGGGAAGACACTCCAAGGGGCCTCAGTTCTTTCCCATCCCATTTGATTTCAAAGAAATACCATCCAGGGCTGCTATCACTGTTGTTGTTATCATCATCATCATCATTATTTTATGGTCACTGTGTGTCAGGATTTATGCTAAGTATTGACTAACAATATCTCACTTAAGAGTCAGTACAATCCTGTTGAATTGTATTACCTTTACTTTACAGAAGAGGTACCTTTGACACACAGAGAAAAATAATTTGTCTAAAATTAAAAGAAAGCATGCACTGGGACCAGGATATAACTTAGGTCTACGTGATTGCAGAGCTGGTTAAAAAATATGCGTGAACAAAGAGATGGTAGGAAGATGTGATCGTAAGGCTCCAGAAAAAGCCATCAGGATCAATCACTAAGGATATTTCAGAATGACCTTCAGATCAGATAATTTTCAATTAAACTTTGTGTTTATTCTTGACAGTGGGGCAGAGAGAAATGGTTTGAATTGACCAGATGGTGAGGCTGAAAGAAAGCAGATTTCCAAAAGAGTTAGCTTTTCTGAGTAGGGATGAGAAGTTTGAGGGGTATCAAGAATAAGGAAGAGGTAAGAGCTAGAAATGTTGGGATTTAAGGAGATAGTGAGGACAAACTTAAAAATTATATTCAGAAAACTGGCATGAAATAAAAGGAGAAGAATAATAAGGACAGGAGAAGTATTAACACATAGACCAGTGACAGTCAGTGAAGGACATTGGAAAACAGTTCTGAGGAGAAGAGCAGGGAGGGACAGAGACACTCATCTGTTACTCTTCACAGCGGAGTCTCTGACTGAAGGGTTTACCTTGTACTACTGTTACCCAAGAGAAGAGAAACAATTGCATTTTTATCCTGGAGCTATCACATGAGCCATAGTGCCCCATATCTGCCTTTGGCCATAGGAAAGGTAAGTGCAAAATGGAGATAAGCAAGAATTCGGGATGGTGATAAGGCAGTCAAAGGGAGGAAAGTATAAAGATTTTAAGTATCTGTTTATACAATATGTAGATGAAACAGTTATAATATGGATAAAGGGAAAGACAATTTGTTTCTGGAATTTACATGCTTGAATCCTTGGTCATGGCTTTTTCATTTCCTAGACAATTGCCATATTAAAAGCCCAAGACAAATGTATGCAGAATTTAAGATTTATCCATTTAGGATAAGTTGAAGGCAATTTAAGCGTGTCAAAGGGCCAAAATAGACAAGCCAAGACAGGGAAATGCCCTAATTTATTAACTTACAATAAGAGAGGGATTTTGTTTTGTTTTGTTTTGTTTTGCTTATTGGAGGTTTTTATTTTCACTCAAGATCTTAACATTGAAATGATGTAGGAGTATTCAAAGAACTCCCTAGCTTTATGTTTTTTTTTGGTTAAGTTTTATTTTGCTTGCTCAGACTAATTGATTTTTCCCCAATTAGTTCTTATATTCAAGTACTTTTCAACAAAAATCCGATTCTACTGTACGTATATCATATCCTCTCATCCTTATAAAAATTCTTTACATTTCAGAACACAATATGGGATAATTGTCTGCAATTTTCTATTATAACAATACTTTTATTTTTCTCTGAGAAATAGACTTTTCTTGTATGGAGGACCCATTGCTCAAACACAGAGTAATTTACATTATTTTTTGCACCATATACTTTGAAAGTTACTTTACATCACAATGCCCCAATGTGACCCGAAAAAAAAAAGAATTTATTTATCCTCATTGTACAGAAGAACCTACTGAAACTCAGAGAAGTCGCATGACATGATCAAAGTCACGTAGCAGGGATTAGAATTTAGAATCTTGTAATTCCTAAAAAAATATACTCCTGAAACCTCATTTCCTCATGATTCTTAAGGATGGTACTGAGCCTACAGCACTATAATTCTGTTTATTTTTTCCCCTCTGCACCATGCTTCTTTTGCTCGATATCTACAATGAGTGAGCATTAAAAGTTGTATCACCTCACTCTAACAGGATACACAAAAAAATACCTAATACACCTCTCCTTGGTAGAGAGGAAATAACTTTCTTATAGTAAAATGAGCTTGAAAATATACAAATCACCTTTGCATACCTGCTAGTATTCAACTTTTTAAACTAATCCAATTAATCTGAACATATGCTCTTACAGAGTATTGAGGAAAGATGTAAATAAATTCTTACATTATAATCCAGTTAAATATGCAACCACCTTGCAGAATGCCTTACTCCTCCCTACTATTCAGGGTTATCAGTTTCTGTCAGCAGATTCCGCCTTAAACACTTTAAGCAGAAATCAAGATCTTAAGCCCCATTGGAACGTCACAGAATCACTGTGCTGTGAACCCTATTGCCAGGGACATATCCTGGAACCACACCATAGAACTGGACCAGGATGATTCTTGCTGACCCTAATAGTGTCAGAAAAATTTCAGCTCTGTCGCAATTAAAATTATTATTTTTTCTTTCTTTGCAGTTTTTTTGCTCACTAGACAAGTTATGGGTTTACAGAACAATCATACAGAAAACAATGAGAGATATTATTTTTCCATGGACTAAAAATTATATCCATTTTTTTTGCACATGGGTTCTTAGAAAAATAATGGACAAGTACAGTTTTGAGAGGCAGCTCAGATTTCTTATTTCAGATATATTTTCCTTGATCCCTGGAAACTAGTTGGGAAGAAATATTTTCGCATTTGGTCTGAGTATGAATCACTTAATGTCAAGAGATTTGAAGCCAATGAGCTTATTCTAGCCAATTTCTTTTCTTTTTTTTCTAAGAAAAAAACATCTTCAATGAATGATCGTTTCTGGAAAATAACAAGAGGAGTATTCTGAATCTTTGAAATCAAAGCAAGATTATTTGGGCTTTCCTTTAATGACATATTTTATTATCTTAAGATTTATTTTTAAAAATTCACATTGATTCTTGTAATTGATTCTATTTTAACTTGCATATAGCTCTGGATTTTTAATTTATGCACAATAATAGAGCTCACTAGAGGATCTGGCCTATTACAAAATCATTGATTCAACTGAGGTGCCAGGCCAAGACAAAATTTATATAAGACTTGACTATCTGTGGATATCAATCTAGGGCATCTGTTATAGATAGGGATAAGTGAACAAGAGCAAAAATATTGAAGGCCATCACTCACCTGAATTCTGTAAAGGTAACTTGCATGATGTTCTAGCATTATTGAAGACATTTTCAAGATCGGATAGTTATAGAAATTTCATGTGAATTATTTTAGGAGTAATAAAAAAATACATCAAATAGGAATAGTAACTCTGGCTAAGAAATTTCCTAAAGGAGATTATACAAACTGAGAATGTAATCTAGGAGAAGTTGTGAGCTGTTCTGTCTGGGTAGTGTCTTTGTGAAATAACCACATGTTCAGAAAGGATGTTGATGATTCTGCATGTGGGAGGCAGGAGAAGGTCCATGTGTGATAAGGTAGATGTTTTATTTAACTTACAATATTCAAAAGTGGAGAAAGACCAAGCAGGAATGTGGGTCTGGGTTTAGGGGTTAATGGTAAGCACTGATTCCCACCCTCCCCCCGACAGATCCTGCTCTTGTCATTATCCTACCCATAGGAGTGTGATTGTGGAATAGGACTGTGGATCAACAGGCTGGCTATATGGCAGTCTCCAATTCCAGCAGTGCTCTTTCCTCCACTTTCTACCTTACAGGCATCCCTGGTTATGAGGAATTTCACCACTGGATTTCCATCCCATTCTGTCTCCTCTACATTGTTGGAATAATGGGCAACTGCACCATCCTACATATTGTCTGGAGAGACCCCAAGCTTCATGAGCCCATGTACTACTTCCTGGCCATGCTTTCCCTCACTGACATGGGCATGTCCATGCCCACAATGTCATCACTTTTCAGGGTGTTGTGGTCCATCTCCAGAGAAATCCAGTTTAATATCTGTGTGGTTCAAATGTTTTTCATTCACACTTTCTCCTTTACCGAATCATCTGTGCTCTTGGCCATGGCCCTTGATCGGTATGTGGCCATCTGCCACCCTCTGCAATATGCTACCATTCTCACGCCAAAACTCATCACCAAGATTGGAGTTGCAGCCCTGCTCAGGAGCGCCTTTGCCATGACTCCACTTTTGGCCCGGCTGGCATACTTTCCCTTCTGCCACTCCCACGTCCTCTCTCATTCTTATTGTCTGCACCAGGATATGATCCGCCTTGCCTGTGCTGATACCACATTTAATGTTATATATGGGTTAGTTCTCATAACTGTGTTCTGGGGCATGGACTCTTTGGGTATTTTTGTGTCTTATGTTTTCATCCTCCGCTCAGTGTTGAGAATTGCATCCCGGGAGGGGAGGCTTAAGGCTCTCAATACCTGTGCATCCCATATCTGTGCTGTGCTCATTCTATATGTGCCCATGATTGGATTGTCTATTGTCCATCGTTTTGCCAAGCACTCCTCCCCCCTCATTCATATTTTTATGGCTCATGTCTACTTACTGATTCCACCTGTGCTCAACCCAATCATCTATAGTGTGAAGACCAAACAGATTCGCCAGGGAGTCCTCCACTTGTTTTTTCCCTCCAAAATCAGTTCTTCTGTGAGATAAGCATGCCCTCAAGACAATGGTAACTTAAGATCCAATGATGTAAACTCAGTGATTTGTTTTCTCTGTATATGTTGGTATCATTTTTTGCCAACACAAGTCTACTTAAAGAGCAGAAATAAAGCCATCAGAAGCAGCACAAAGAGGCACTGAAGGAGAGAGTTAAAGTCCCCTGGGACTATATAGCCTGAGTTCACATTATGCATCATAAAACCCCATTAACCATGAATATGTTGAAATGTGCTAGAAATCATTTCCATCTCTATCTTTTCCATTTCTAATCCTCACCTTTATTCAAAACTTCATCCATGAAGATTTTCTTGAATATACCAAGTTCATATTTCTCTATTTCTTGATATTCTACAGTATTTGTCAATGAATCTTATACTACCTTTCTTTTTTAAAATATTTTATTGAGAAATCTTCACACGTACAGTCTGTACATGGTATGCAATCTATGACTCACAATATCATCATATAATTATGTATTCATCATCATGATCATTCTTGGTACATTTGCATCATTCCAGAAAAAGAAATAAAAAGGAAAAACAAAAAAACCTGATACATCCCATACCTCTTACCCCTCACTTTCATTGACCACTAGTATTTCAATGTACCCAATTTTTTACCTTTGGTCCTCCACCATCATTTATTTATTTATTTTTATCCTTATTTTTTCACTCATCTGTCCATACCCTGGATAAAAGGAACACCAGACACAATATTTCACAATCACTCAGTCACATTGTAAAAGTTATATAGTAATAACAATCATCAAGAACCAAGGCTAACTGGAACACACATCAACAGTTTCAGTTACTTCCCTCCAACCAGTTCAATATACCATAAACTAAAATGGGATACCTATATAATACACAAGAATAACCTCCAGGATAACTTCGACTCTGAAATCTCTCAGCCATTGAAAGTTTATCTTGTTTCATTTCCCTCTTCCCCATTTTGGTTAAGAAGCCTTTCTCATTCACATGATGCCAGGTCCCAGCACATCCCAGGAATTCTGTCCCACATTGCCGGGCAGATTTACAGGGTCATGTCCCAAGTAGAGGAGAGGGCAGTGAATTCACCTGCCAAGTTGGGTTAGAGAGAGAGAGCACACATTTGAGAAACAAAAGAAGTTCTCTGGGGTGACTTTTAGGCATAATTATAAGTAGGCTTAGCTTCTTCTATGCAGGAATAACTTTCACAGGGGCAAATCCCAAGATGGAGGGCTCAGACTATTGATTTGGTTGTTCCCACTGCTTGTGAGAATATCAGACATTCCCCAAATGGGGAAGTTGAATATTTCCTCCTTTCTCCCCAGTCCCCCAATGGGACTTTGCAAATGCTTTTTTTATTCACTGCCCAAATTACTCTGGAATATATTGGAGCATCACACTAACATGTACAAACCAAAAAGATCTCGCTCTCTATTCAAAATTGCATGTCTTTATGGCATTCAACTAAACAAACCATACAAGTTAAATTAAGTAATGTGCTACCCAAACTATAAATTTTGCACCAAATAAACATTTTTCCCTTTGGTCTCACACAAGAAGTTTTGAAATATGGACAATATCATCCTTTACCTTGTATTCTGATTTACCTCAGTCCTATCCAGATTCAGCTTATTCATATCTCTAGTCGATGTTTGATCACTTTTTCAACTTTTTCACCAGTTGCTTTATTACCTTTCTTGTTATATAAATTTCATGTGTGCAGCTCTGTTGATTCTGTCTTTCCTCAAGTTAGAAAAACCTGATCTCATTATGATGGCATGTTAAAGCACAGCAGAGGTTCTCAATCCTCTGAGGGGGTCTACTTTCCTCAGTGACAGAAAAAGAATCAGAACGGGTTTGTTTTGTTTTGTTTTTTATCCCCTTATCTGTAAAACATATATATGATTAATCTTTTATAGAAAATTGAAACTCAGTAATTTTGTAAAGCTCCTAGACATATTGTTATGTGCAGGCAAAGATTACAAATCATTGGTTTAAATGTATCTTCATAATTTTACACTGCTCACTTAAATACTATTTGAACAAAATTTAGCTCACTGAGATGATATGGGACATCTAGTTCTTATCCAGAATGCTTTTCAATATATGAAACTATCTCTTCTTATATCTCAGAAATTATCTAGCACATAGTTTTACATAAAGTTGTGAAATATATACTTGAAAATTTAATTGAACTTTTTAGGGCACATATTTACATTTCCTCAAAGGAAAATAAAGCAGGGAATACAATTATTTTCCTAATGCTTTATGGCCCTCTATTTTATATAGCTTCATAATAGGTAATACATTTTTACATATCTTATTTTAATCTAATTGCCATTGAACAAGAATTGATCTCAATATATTTGCTACCTGAACTGATGCTAGGATTCGTTTAAAGGAGGCAATCAATAATAATTATTGAATAATTGGTTAATAAATTAATCAATCAGTGAATAAAAATTGGCTATTTGGATATCGAAACAAAAAATTCTTCTGAAACTCTCTTTTCTTTTCTGGGAATCTAGAAAGGATCCATACCCAGAGCCAAAATAAGTAATACGTATTTTGTATATCAATCTCCTGTCATCAGGGATACATGCAATGCAATTGTTTCCATAATGCTAACCGGTATCCTTTAGATTATTGCATTGGTAAGCTTGATTTTTCTTCAGAAAGTCCTTTGTGCCAAAACAGGATCAAGAAAAAAATAGAAGAAAAGACCACTATTTCCTTCACCATCCAAGTGGCTGGCATTTTCTTCTATATAAATTGTCACTACAAAACACTTTTTTATCTTAATTAGTCACTCAATCAATTTAAAATCTTGAAAAATAAAACATCATTTTCTTCAAAACAATACTATAGATAATCACTTGATTATACACAGAATCTAGAGGCAGCCATATACATTTATAAAGAGAATTTAAACAATATAAAGTTCTCGAGGCACTCAATCTAATTAACTCAACCACTAGATCGCGTATGCATTTACCTAAGGTTCATCATACATTTTTATTGTTTGGATAACAAGGAAATATTTTAGTTCTTTTAAAAAGCAAGAGGCAATTTGATTTCTACTGGAAGAAAGAGATTACACATTGTGGGGATTATGGCAGAAAGTTTTAAATATATGGAAGACTGTCCAAGGTACTATAGAATGCAATTAGGAAGGTTTGGTGTGAAAAGAGCTCAACTAAGAAAGTTTAATGTCCTAATAAAAAAGAACTAAAATACACAGTTTTCATGATCCTGTCTAATTCTTGTGATTTCCTCTTACCAAGAATTGCCCAGAAACACTTTTTTTCCCTTTTTAATCAGAATACTAACAGATATTACTCTCTGGATATAACAGATCCTTGTTTATCAATCTGACCCAATGGGTGGCAATTATACTTACCCCAAAGTCATTACAGACAGGATATTTGGTGCCAAGAACTCTAGAAAGACACACAGGCTCTCCTGTTGTTCAGGTAATATAGCAGCCAGGCTTTTATTTTTCCTGAACCTTGGATATTTGGTTCATTGTTAGATGTCACAGTATAACTCAGAATATTTTCAAGAAATATCCTGCTTTTCTATTTACTTAATTTAACTAAAGTCAATTTCTATTGTGTAATCAAAAAATGTTTGTTACATTGTCATTAAAAAAAATAAAAAATTTTCTGGGAACTAAGCGGAAGATTTTTGAAAAGAAAGGAAAAGAAATATTTCATGAACGCTATCAATATAATACAAAAGGATATATATGTGTTTGTTATATAAAAACATAAGCATTAATTATTTGATAAATTAAGTAATTTAAGTGTTCAACAATTATTTCATAAATTATTTCTATAATCTGGATTCTGTGGATGTAATGGTGAGACTGAGGTTGGAAATAATCCCTTAATTTATGTGATTTACATTTTGGCCCATCAAGTGCAAATTGACAAAGAAGAGGCATTGCAGATTCAAGGAACTATAATTAAATCCTCCACTCTGCTATAGAGGAATTTCATGGATTAAAGACATAATAGATTTAGGCACTGCTTCTCCTTGGTACCTGAACTGTTCCCTGCTATCTTTCTGTTTACCCCATATCAGGGGTTCTGAATATTTAAACTTTATTCAAAGGTTAGATATTCTGGGGACAGATCTGCCCAGATTCATTCAGCGATAACATTCAAGTCCATTGGCTTATGCTGGACTTCTCTACACCTTGCTGTTTCATAAATTTGGGTCATTTTTTGCATGTGTATCTGTGTGTCTACAGAACCCTAACACTTGTATTCTTATCTCTTTGGTCTTTACCCCATAAACAAGGGGGTTCATAGTAGGTGGCACCAGTAAGTAGAGGTTTGCCAGGAGGATAAGGATATGTCTGGGCATGTAGTACCCAAAGCGATGGGTAAAGAAGGAGAAGAAGGCCAGAATATAGAATATCAATATAATACATATATGAGCACCACAGGTTCCAAAGGCCTTTGCCCTGGCCTCCCTTGAAGGTAGTTGGAACACTGTCCGCAAGATTAAACAGTAGGAGAGTGAGATGAGGATAAAGTCCAGTCCTGTGGTGAGGAGAGCAGCTGTGAGACCATAGATGCTATTAAGGGTGATGCTGTTGCAGGCCAACTTGGCAATGCCCATGTTCTCACAGTAGGTATGATGAATGATATTTGTCTGGCAAAAATGTAGCCGGAGAATGAGGAGGACACCAGGGGTGACTACAGCCACGCTCCGGGCCACCAGAGCCAATCCCACCTTGCCAATGAGAGAGCCTGTAAGTAGGGTCATGTAGTGGAGGGGTGCACAGATGGCCACATAGCGATCAAAAGCCATGGCTAGAAGAACAGCAGATTCAGATAGGAAAAGAGCATGAACAAAAAACATCTGAGTGAGGCAGGCAGAAAACGTTGATGGAGAAGGGCCTTGCCAGAAGATGAGAAGCATTTTGGGCACTGTGACAGTACAAAGGAAGACATCATTAAGTGCCAGCATGGCCAGGAAGACATACATGGGCTCATGGAGTTTCCTGTCCCAGGCCACCACTGCTAGAACCAGGCTATTGCCTGTCACAGCCAGAAGGTACATGAAGCTGAAAGGAATGGAGATCCAGATGTGGAAGTCTTCTAATCCTGGGACACCAGTCAGCAGAAAGGCAGTGAGTCGCATGGATGTAAAGTTAGATGTTGTTACAGAGATGCCACCAAAGTCTGTTACATGAAAAACAGAGAAAAGAACTGGAGTGAACAATAGCAAAAAATGGATTTTTACCCATAGTCAAATTCTAACCATTCTTTTTGACCTCATGGATTGCAAAGGGTGAGGACCAAAAATAAATTGGTCTAAGACCAGTTACTAGATAACTGAAAGATTGTGGACAAATCACTTCCCTTCTCTTGGATGCACGTTCTTTCTGAAAAAAGCTGTGTGCATCAGAAAAATTAAGAGCTGAATGTTTTTTATTTTGGTAATGCCATAAAACTTATGTCTATTTTATTATTACTTTTCACTAATTCCATTTATACAATTTCCACTTTTTCATTTCTGTAATCAATTCTTAATTACAAAAAATGATTTCTTTCCTTTTTCTCTATTACACTGTATACAAGGAGGGTCAAATTAATACTGCATCCTTCTGTGGCCAAACTGAACTGCAGAAAAGGATTATATGGTAGACTTATGAAGAATTGGAGACGAGGCGTGATGTTTCAGATTCTTCCTTCTCATTATGAAGGTGTTAATTATATTCCTTTGGCTTAATTTTTCTACATAAAAAAAAAACAGTTCTACTTCTCTACTTCTCATTGAGACCGTTAAAATGATGCTTGAAATAATTGAAATTTGAAGTGCCATGCAAAAGTTGTAATAGTTTTCATTCACTAATAAGTGCTGACTCACAAGGACCATGAAATTGAGCCCAAGAAAACAAGGAAAATTTCAGAAGGCAGAATGTTCTCATTCAGAGCAAGACTGTCAAATAATTATTCAATACCTGTCATTGAAAGAGTCTTACACATAGCAGAAGGGCTGCCATTTTCTGCTATGCCAACAAGAGAATAAAATCCGATTTTATAAATTTTTATAGCAGGGATTGTGATCTTAATATCTCAAATAACATTATAAAATACAACTAGCTTTTCTCTAAAAAAATGCTTTAAATATAAAAGTATGCATTTTGGGGCCTATAAAACAACCTCAATGTGATTGTCCAAGTTTATAATCCAAAGTTTACCAGCAGTAGTTTTTGCAAAGCCACTTCATGCGTTTATCAATACTTTTGGTCTGTAACTCTTTGTAAGTTTCATTATGTATAATAAGCACTATTATCTTTAAAAAAGAATCACCAAAATCTGCAATTCTCACAGGGCTCACTTTTCATGAGTAGCTGTCATATCTCCAAGTAGACTTAAAATTACACTGCAAGATATCTATAAATCATTCTTTATGTTACTTAAAATTCTTCTTTCCAGATTATCCCAAACCTTAACAAATAAGGAAGACACAAAATCACATTGTCAATATATATTTATCTTATTCTCTCTTTCTTGCTCCCTTTCTCTTTCTCTTTCTCGTTCCTTCTGTCCAAATTTGAATGAGAAGAAAAGACAAAACTGCTCAAAGAGCAAAAACATAGAATAGATGTAAGGAAAGCTTTAATGAAAGCTTATGTAGATATTTCATTAAAATATGGAGGTCTGTTCCCAATTTTATGGGAGCCTCTTGAGACTGAGGCTTTGCTTAATTTGTCTGGTTTTCTCCCAGAAGCGCCTAGCCTTTGCTCAGCAGAACAATGCAGGAAATGTCAGCATGTTTAAATAGAAGACACAGAACCTACCAACATAGTAAAGAGCAAAACAGCACTAATAGAAAAAAAATATATTAAAATCTCCAAAATGAATCAATGCTTACAATGTGGAAAACATTTTCCTAAAAGCACCCAAAGCAATTTAGTGGTTACAACTACTATGTGAGTAAGCTATTGTTATTACCCTTTTTCTTCATAGGAGGAGATGCAGGCAATGAAGTATAAACTTTCTCAGGATGAAATCACTAATGAATGTGTAAACTCTTGTTTACAAACAATACCAATTCCAACCCCCCCAGTTTAAACCACTGAATTATATTAATTTACCTTTTAGAGACATGGTTTTTCTAAACCACTAGGAACATAAAAAGGAAGACCTTGAATTTTCTCCTGGTACCTGCCATAGGTTTCTTAGGTCTTGGATAAAAAGTCATGACCAGTTTATAAACATTCAGAGGAGGATATTTATTCATCTAAATGAAATGTTGATATCTATAAAAAAAACAACCCAGGGAATAAGCTCTGGGCCTATGAGACTTTAGGTTGTTTTATCTGCTGAGTGGTTGCTTTTACACCTGAGGATCCACAGTCCTTATTTGGATTAGCTAACCAACTCACCTCTTTTACACTTTTGAAATTATAATTTCCAATTTTGAACTACATCTGATAATTTCCTATGCAAGCCCAAGTCTCTGAGTAAGAATTCTGCACTTTTTTTGCCAGATCAATATTTAGGCCTAAGAGAATACCATAAAATCACCAAGTATCTTTTAGTATGCTATTTTGAGGTTTTACGGAGAGAAAAGTGTGACTGGACTTTCAAGAACTTCCACTTACAAATGCAGCTATTTTTTTTTTTCTTTTTAGTCTTTAGAATGATCAGAGTTCTGATAACAATATATTTCTAACCAAGGAAATTAATAACAGCATGCTGTTTTCTATTTACACAATTTAGCATCTATTAATTCAAATCATGGGTTTAAAACCCACTCCTAAATTATTAGGACTCAAAAGAAGTCATGCCTAATAGCTATGACTTCATACATGTAAAAAAAAAATGTTGATTTGTTATATGTAATGGAAAATATGTTGATTTATTATATGTAATGGAAAATATTATATGTAATGGAAAATCTTGTTTTCTTGGCAAAATAGATAACTTTGATATCCAAAAATAACAATTTCCCTGAAATTGGTGTCTAAAAAGTTTAATGAATAATCTTGGTGTTCCTTATTGATCATGGGTTCAAAACGAAAGAGGAAGATAATAATGGCATTGGTGGTGATAATATCCTTGAGGAATGCAATCTCAGTAATCATGCCTTTATAATGGGGAGGTTTCAGGGCTTTAGAGGAAATTTCTGTCCCTTAAAGTTTGCAGCTCTGCATTAACTCTTTCGAAGTTGAATAGAAGAGCCCTATTCTATCCTGTCTCAAAATTGTCTGCTTCTGAATGGGTCAATGCATGTATAAGGAACAAGCTTGAGTCTGGTCTTGAGTTCTAGCTGATGATGGACATTGGCTTCAAAACACATTGAGTTTGTTTTTATCTGAATCTGAACCTAATTTCAGCTAATATAAAGAATATGGACTTTAAAACATTTTATTTTTTCCACCAAATTAATTTCCAGATAAATGGCATGAATCAATATCCCAAAAACGGAATGTGAGTGAATATCACCAGTATCCTCAGTTATCATTAAGGATTATTTTATTAAAAGATTTTCCAATTTGATAACCAAAGTGTTATAACTCATTAATCTTTCGGTTGCAATTTGTAAAATGTTAAAGTGAATATTTTTATATCAGTGTCATTGCCTTTGCTGTTCTTAAATTGTCAATGTAACATTTCTTCTTTATTGAATTGAAATATTATTTTTAAAAGTATTATTTTACCATTTCCTATCATTGCTATGGCAAATATTTTCCCAATATATTTATATTTAGGTGGGTAGATGATTTTAGCCATGTGTAGTTTCCTTGACTTTTAAAATTATTTGTATGTTAACTCTATCAGTAATTATAGTTTCAGCTATGTACAGCAAATTCAAATTTAATTGCTTTTAACAATTACAAAATTGCATTAACTGACATAATAGAAATATAGAAGGAGGCATTCAGAGTTGGTGAACTTATGGTTCTAGCCACTTTATTAAGGACCGTCTGTTATCCTTACCTCAATTTGTTGGCTATAGGTCCCTTTTCCAGCTTATTTAAAGTTTATTTATTAAACATCTGCAGTGTACCACTACTCTTTTACACACTAAAGTTTAGTAAATAAACAAAAGAGAATCAACCCCAGATGTGATAATAATGACAGCAAGTCCTAGAAAGCTGTTAACACAGTGATGAGAGCAGGAGAGCTAAATAATATCTGATTGTAGACAATAGGGATGGGAAAGAATATTGGCCTCAAAAAATTTTAGCTGCTTAATGAAGACAGGTGCTGGGATGAGAACAATGATTGCCCATGATATAAACCCCACAGACATTTTTACAGTGGAGGCGCTGTTGACAATGGCAATGTATCTGAGAAGAATGGAGATGGTATATAGGGGTCAAAGACGAGAGACACTAGGATACCTGTTTCCATCATGGAGAAGATGTAGATAATATATATATATAGGTAAAGCATGTGTCAAAGTCTATTTCACAAGCATGAAACCAGAAAAGCTTAAGTATTGCAGGAAAAATGGTAGCACAGAGGTCCAGGTCACTGACAGATAGTATGGAAAGAAATAGATGGGTTCATAAAAGTGATCATTCCACCAGATCACCATCAAAAAGGTGCTTTTGCCAATGATGGCAATCAAGTATAAGGCACAGAAGAGGATGGAGATTTGTGGATGGTAAGACTCTAAGCCACAGAAATCAGAATGCATCAATGGTTAGAAATTACTGATGTTTTAAGACTCCATAAGAAATGTGCTTATGTACTAAAATTTTATCTATCCCTAAAGTGACAAAAAACAGATTGCTACAATGATATATGAGCATCATCAACTTTCTTTGCTTCTTTCTTTCTAATTTTTCAGTCTACTTTATCTTGACTAATTCAGCAACTTATACTCTTACCTGTGGTACATACAATAAAAGAATGACTGACTAAACTCAAAACTAATTCTAGAGACATTAACTATAAACACAAATCATGATTTTTAGTTTTGGATATTTGATCCTTTTTAACAAATTGTTGCTTAACATCTTGCATTATAGACATATATTGTATTTTGCCTTTAAAATGCTCTCAAGCAAATGCTTTTGATTATTTCCTCTGAATTTCCATTGACATATACAGAAAGTAAAAATCTAATATTAAAGTTATTATCACAGGAATCCAAGAGGAATATCATAAGTGACATTTATCAAATACTATGTAGTATAAAAAATCAGTGAATGCTACTAATGTTTTCCAAACATACATTTGTGGTTGTTGTACATTACAAACATATTATTTGAAGGAGATGGAAGATTTGTAAAAGTAGAAGAAAATTTAGTAAAATGTGGAATCAGATTTAAACTATAAACACTTTTTTTGCTTATAATCTAAAATATTATGTTTATGAGTGTAAATGTGTGTATAAAACTTATTTCTTTCACAGTCTGAACAAAATGCATTTTTCTGTACATATTTTTCTGATTATACATTTAAAACATTTAGCAAAAGATACATGATATATACTGGAGATAAATATTTAAATAAAAAGAATGAGTTAAAATAAATAATTAAAATTTCAAAAACATTGGTTAAAATAAATTTTACTGATATACTTTCCAATATTGTATATGATGCGTAACAATTACCACAAACTTAGATGCTTCAAATAACAAGCATTTATTTTGTCACTCTTCTCAGGATCTACCAGTCTGGGGATCTGACAGGGTGCATTTTCATTGGCATGCTGTATTGAAGAAGAACATTATTCAGAGATTTTTCAGGTTGGTGTCAAAATTTATAGCCTGCGGCTACATGATTGAGGTTCTGGGGTTTTACTAGAGGCCAATCTTATTTCTTAGTGAAGACCAATAAATGGCAAGATCATTTGCAGTTTTTCACTCTATGGGCTTCCTTAAATTGACTTATTTCATCAAGCTTTGAAGACGAATGTCTGCCTCCAATCTGCTAAAATGGAGGAAGTGACATCTCATCACCTTTGCTGTATATTTGTTTTAGTCTAGTGGTGAGAAGTCAGTCACAGATTTGAACCCTCAAGGAGAGGGTGTTACACGAAAATGTGGATAATAGTAGTTAGGGAAGCACCTGGGGTCACCTTAGATACTGTCCAGTCACATCGGGTGTAAGATTTTCTTCCTTAACAATAGGAGGCTAGTCTGGTTCATTACATATGTTTATATTGAACTATTCTATGCTGTTACCATGTGATTGCACTGTGATTTATAAATTTGTAAATCCAGTCTCTTTACAGACATAGGTGTGAAACAATGACTGCAATGAGAGTGATTATATCTCATTGAGTAGAATATCTACTCTTATTGGATGATAGCAATTTAAATCAATGCATAAATTTTATAATATTGGGAGAAAAACAGTTACAATAATATAATGAAGAAGTAATTTCTTCCCAAATATGTTTTATTTGGCTTATGCTCTATTGTTACGAATTGAAATGTCTAGCTTCTTAGTATTCTAAAATACTTTGTCATAAATATATATCTGGTGGCATCCATTGACAAAACCTTTGTCTCATGCAAATCCAAATATCCATCTTTTCCATGACTATACCTACATTCAGAATCTACAAGCACATTATTCCCAGCAAAAAACAATTTGTTTTCTTTTGTTTTATTTTTTACTAAAAAATTCTTATTCTGTGTGTGTGTTCTTAAAATACTTTATTCTCCTAAAATTCAGAGCTCTTTTTCCTCCCTGCAGTTGATTAATTTGCTGCAATATCACAAAGAAAACAGGAAAAATCAAAGCAACTAAACCCTATAAAATCTACTACTAACTACATTGTTTTTTTCTTCTTTCCAGTAGAGAACATGGTTCAATATATAATTCACCCTCAAAATTCAAAAAAATGATAGCTTGGTGTTCTAGTTGGCTAGCCGCTGGAATGCAATATACCAGAAACAGAATGGCTTTTAACAAGGGGAATTTATTAAGTTACAAGTTTACAGTTCTAAGTCCATGAAAATATCCCAATTAAAGCAAGTCTATAAAATGTGCGTATTAAGGGGCCAACCAGATGTTACCTTCACTCAAGAAAGGCCAGTGAAGTTCAGGGTTTCTCTCTCAACTGGAAAGGCACATGGTGAGCGTGGTGATTTCTGTTAGCTTTCTCTCCAGGCTGTTTGTTTCATGAAGCTCCCTGGGGATGTTTTCCTTCTTCATCTCCAAAGGTCTCTGGTTCTCATGACTCTCTCTAAAATGTTTTTTCTTTTAAAGGATTCCAGTAAACTAATCAAGATCCATCTGGAATGGGTAGAGTTACATCTCCTTCTAATCAAACGTTAATACCTACAATTGGGTGAGTCACATCTGCATGGAGATAATCTAATCAAGTTTCCAACCTGTAGTGATGAATAGGGATTAAAAGAAAAGGCTGCCTCCACAGGATGGAATCAGGATTAAAATATGGCTTTTTCTAGGTTGTCTAATACTTTCAAGCTGCCACACTTGGTAATTATGCAATAAATATTAAATAATTTCACAAAGACAATTGTGGGAGAACTGCCATCTCAAAAGCATATTATAGGGCAGTGCGACAGTGGTTCAGTGGCAGAATTCTTGTTTGCCATGCCAGAGACCTGGGTTCGATTCCCAGTGCCTGCCCATGCAAAAAAAGAAAGTAAAATACAATAGACATCTGGAAAAAAAATTAGCACAATTTTACCTGAATGCAACTATAGCATGTAGAATCTTTTAATGCATAATAAAGGAAATGTTGCAGGTGATGATAAAACAAAATGGTAGTAGAAAACATATCCAGTATTTGAGGGAAAGTAACAAATTCACTGACAATAATAATTTAGATAGGTCTTCTAGATTAACTGAGGTCAAATTAGCCACATCTGAAACACAATGTGCCAGTGCTTATTTAATGTTAAATATTTCTTAGAAGAAATACTAAGTTTATATAGTAGAAAAAATGAGATGATCAATATCTCAGTACTCTAAAATAATTTTCTACATCAATAAAAAGTGAATTGATTAAAAATCAAGTCTATATTTGATTCTGATAATTGTAAGTAAATATATATCCATAAAAATACTTTCACAATGCTCACTAACATTTTATGTTTATTAAATTCTTTTGAATGCTGTGGTCTCAGCCAGTCTACAAGTATTCTTTTGAGGAAATTGAATATGCTTTTAGCAGAATGTTTTTCCATATCTCTTTCAGCAAATGGTGATATAACAAGTTCACTCACAAACTATCTGTTTAAATAAAGATGTAGTGACAAGAGCTATGAGTAGTAGTAATAATATTTAATATATTAATGAATGTGTGTGTGTATGTTTATGCAAGTGAGAGTGAGACTTTATATACCATGTAGTCAAACTGAGTCACAAACTCATTAAATGCAGAGTAGGTAGAGAAATGAGACAAGTTGGTGGCAAAGATAAGAACAGTAAAAGAGAAGATTGCTTTGGTGTCTATAAATACTTAGTTGTGATGCTACTCATAAACCCATGCCAAATGTTTTCATATGTAATGTTTAGTTTCAAAATTAATTATTTTTGTGACTCCATTTCCTCTTGGAATATGAAATCATACACCCTCATTTCAAAGAGCTCTAGGCAGTCACCTACACCGATTCACCCTTCTGAATTTATCCTGAAATCCTTCTGTTGACATCCATGATGTCCAGTGTTGTGACTTTATTGTGTATTAGTTAGAAAACATTGAATCATGTAAAATGCAAACTGCCTTTCCACTGGAATACATTTACATTAGAGCTCACTGAACTGATATTCCCTGTGTGCCAAAGTACAGATTTCAGTGTCATCTCTGTAGATGATCTTTCAAGATGACCCTCTTATAATGAATATCCATCTTGCTTCACCAAAATATGCATTTGCTGGTATCTAGTGCCCATAAAAAAGGATGATATTTTTCTTGCTTTGGCTTATAGTCCTGAATTTTTGTCTACTTTGTGGTTGATGCCTCCAATAATTTGTGGCCATTTATTTATTCATTCATTCCTTCAGTACATATTTTATGTTCATTTATATGTTGAGCTCTTTGTTGATATGGATATCTCTGTGAACAGAATGGACATGTTCCCTCTCCTAAGGGAATGTCCTAATGTAGACATTCTACAGAGAAAAGAAAAAATATATAAGGAATTTTCCCCAAGTACGATAAGACCACTGTGTTCCAAAAATGGAGACTTTTGCAGTAATAAAAATAATATGAGGAAAATGAATGAGGAAATAAACATAACAATTACAAAAAAAGTATCTATTTTCCAGAGCATCTAGACTGAGATGGAGGTGGAAAGTCTCCAAACTGTTTAGAGGCACAGCTGAGACAAGTTATATTTATAACCTCCTGCTTTACTGTTGAACCCTTTAGAAATATTATGCATTCCTTAAGCATGTGCAAAAATATGCTTATAGATACATGGAAATTTTGGTGTTATTTTTGGTTGGGTTTGGGAAAGCCTGGATCAACCAGTAAAATGTAGGCGTAATATGCAAGGCCCTGTATAACCTCTGAGAAATTGACGACCTGACTCATGAAGTACCTGTTTTCTCATTCCTGGCTATACTTGTTGCACATGCAACCTACCTAAAGCACTGCTGGTATTTCTCCATTTTCATGTCATGTAAATTATACCAGGAAAGCAAGAAACTATCTGTAGTGGATGCTTCCTAAATTAAATGATTCCTTTACCAAATATTTTAGTGAAATAATCTCCAACAGCTACCACAAGTAGCTACCACAAGCTACTTTTATTTCATTTTAGTATACATAATTTCATAAATAAGTAGAATGTTGATCAGCAAATGCATATCCCAATTAAAGAGCACAACTTGGTTAATTTTTTATTTCAACCTGTTTTATGCATATGCTGCCTAGTTTCCTAAGGTGTATATGTGTACCTTGTCAGTAGACGTGAAAGAAATTGGGAAATATGCATAGTAAATAGTAAAATAAAATAATATATTTGTAAAACAATATCTAAATCCTATAAATCTCTCAGAAGTGAAAAATGAGAAAATTAAATAGAATCTCAAAGAAGGATAGCACAAGAAAAGTAATAGAAACTTTTGTAGAAGTTATTCATCAGGAGTTAACTTGTGGATTAGACGTATTTAAAGTATACAATGTTGTATAATGGGTGGTCTGGTTTTTAGGTTTCAAACCTACCAATATATCCACTGATTTCCATGTGTATTGGGATACTCTTTACTTGTACAATTATTTTATGTAAGTTACTTGGGGGAATGAAAGGTCCTAAGAGAGTATTTTCTTCCAAATCTCTCAGAATGAGGGAGACAAAAATGTACATGAGGGCTGTGACCATAGAAATACTCCTTACCAATATATTGTTTTCCTTTGGTTCAAGTAGGAGTTGACTTTATGGGGATTAATCCAGAATTCTGAAAATGACTCTGTTATCTCTGCTCTAATTTCAGTAGATAACCCAAAATGCGAGTGCTTATCTCCCGGGTCTTAATACAGTATACAACTGGGTTGAGAACAGGAGGGACTAATAGGTATACATAGCCCATGATAATGTGCACCACAGGTGGAATATGCTTCCCAAATCGATGAATTATGGACACTCCCAGCATAGGGACATAGACTAGCAGCACAGCACAGATATGGGAGACACAAGTGTTGAAAGCCTTGAGTTGTTCTTCTCGCGAGGCAATCAATAGCACAGTGATGAGGATCTTCAAATAAGAGAGGAGGATGAACACAGAGTCCATGCCAAAAGTGAGGAGAATGATGATGAGGCCGTAAATGCTATTGATGTGGTAGTCAGAGCAGGAAAGCTTGATGATATCTGGGTGCAGACAGTATGAGTGGGAGAGAAGATTGGTCTTACAAAACTTCAGTCGCTTAATGAGAAAGGGTCCTGGGAAGATGACAGCCACAGCCCGTAGCAAAAGTCCCAGGCCTATCTTGACAATGGTGGCATTAGTCAAAATTGTCGTATATCTCAGTGGGTTGGAGATTGCCACATAGCGGTCAAAGGCCATGGTCAGCAGGATGCCTGATTCCATAAGAGAGAAAACATGGATGAAGAACATCTGGGTGAGGCAGGCATCAAAGTCTATTTCACGGACATTGAACCAGAAAAGCTGGAGCAGGGTGGGCAAGGTGGCAGCACAGAGGCCTAGGTCACTCATAGCCAGCATGGAAAGAAAAAGGTACATGGGTGCATGGAGAGACTGCTCCACCCAGATTACTACTAAAATGGAACTATTACCTATAAGGGCAATTAGGTACAGGGCACAAAACAAAATGGAGATCATTGGATAGGAGGCCTCCAAGCCAGGGAAACCAGTCAGAAGGAAGGGTCTGTAGGCACTGCTGTTGTAAAAGACCATCATGTCTAATTTGGTGTACAGGGTCAATAGTCTTCTAACCCTATGTTAAGAGAGTTTGGATTAGCACATCATCATCATTACATTTTAAAATGAAAACGTCTATCTCATGAGCTTATGGTAGGTACTACATAACTGCCTTTTTTTTTTTTTTTAATTTGCATATGGGCAGGAGGCACCAGGGATCGAACTCCAGACCTCCAGCACGGCAGGTCGGAGTTCTGCCTGCTGAGCCACGGCAGCCGCCCCATAACTGCCTTTTATCACCTTTTCAAAGCTACAGTCAAAGAGAAACACAGAGGCCCTAATAAATTTTATACAAGAAATCTTAATATGAAACTCATATCAACTATAATCTCCCCAGATATGATTAATTTAATCAAGACATAAATATTGTGGGTAATCAGTATTTCTAAAAAATTGATTCACAATTTTCAATATAAAATATGTGGCTACTGTTGCTCTGAGAAGACAACCTAAAGCTTGTTAGGAGACTACAGTCTAGGGGAAAACCTCTCTTTTATTCTTAGTGTTTATTACCTGTCTTCATGCACATTAAGAAAACTGAGTGAGAGAAACAGGAAGACATGACTATCATCCAAAACAGGGTCCATATCATTTCAAAGTGGGTAGCCGTTTCACACAGCTGATTAAATTAGACTCTATTCTACCAATACACAACCCCAGAGCCACATTACGATAAAATGCAAACTCCAATTTTTCTGTCTACACTTTTACTCTTAACTGACTCTTACCGACAAAGATTGTAAGACAAGACAGGTTTGTGGAATCCGTATTGTAGCTCTACCTCTGAACCTCACTACGCTACATTGGCTAAGTTGGTTTTACTTCCTGAATTTCAGTTTAATTAAAAAAAAATGGTGCAGGATTAAATAAGTGATCTTTTAAAGTACCTTCCCATTTGGGTCTAATAGGTTAAATTTATAAATTTAGTTTTTAATGAATTACATATAATTATTTTCCCACTCCTAGTCAAAATGTAAACTAGAACAAGTTACAGTAAATGGAACTAACACTATGGGAGCAAATTGGTTCACCAGGGAAACCATTCCGGGAGGTAATTCTCAAGCTGAAATCGTTAGGATGAGTAGGGAATGTCTACCCTACATTGTGGTGGGGAAAGGTTGTGTGGTGGGAAAACAGTATACCAGAAAGGGAGAACGGCACTGGGAAAATCCGTAAGACCAATGAAAGGATGACACATTTTGGAATATATAATAATCTGTGGGACAGATTTTAGATGTGGGAAAATTCTTGGCTTGAGTGGTAGCATGAAATAAGGGTGGAGAAATTAGCAATGTTTAAGAAGTTTTATCTAATTTTCAAATAAAAAATAAATGTTAGAGG
Organism: Myrmecophaga tridactyla; assembly: GCA_004026745.1. NCBI lineage: Eukaryota > Metazoa > Chordata > Mammalia > Pilosa > Myrmecophagidae > Myrmecophaga > Myrmecophaga tridactyla. The sequence goes on along the minus strand of PVIY010020180.1, from coordinate 11,001 downwards.
GCAGGCCAAGGTGGCTCAGCAGGCAGAGTTCTCACCTGCCATGCTGGAGACCCGGGTTTGATTCCTGGTGCCTGCCCATGCAAAAAAAAATAATAATAATAAAATAAAATAAATAAATGTGAGAGTGTTCATTTTGAGAATGTGTGTACATGTGTTTATGGCTGAGCATGGTCAAAAGGTGTGGTTAAAATCATATTTTTTAAAGATACTACTAGTTACAAGGCAGCATTTTATTAATCTCAATAGTACCATCCTTTTCTCAAGGAAACTGTAATTTATAATAATAGCATTACTGAAGAAAATAATGCTATGTCCCTAGAACTACAACACTTTACAAGTTCCTCTCCATAAAGTGTGTTAAAGCTCTATGTAAACGTTTCCGGCTGATCCTTATTTTTCAGGTGAGATATTGGGCTTTAGAGAAGTGAAGTGTCTCTCCAGAAACAGCTATTCAGGTTCAGGACTGAGACTTCAACTCAGTGGAGAAAAGAAAACGTGTTGCCCATGAATTTTGCCATGCATAGTGTTGATTTCCTGAATTAGCTTACTCACTACATGAAAATGAAAAAGCACAATATATTCTTGGTCAATAATTTTGTCTCCTTGGACAATTTACTTAACCTCTTCAGGCCATACTATAAATTAAGAATAAAATAATAGTAGTAATATTTACTGCAAAGGGATGCTGAGAGTATTACATTAGGTAGTTTTTATCAAACATTTAAACCCAGCCTGGTACATAGTGTCTTCTTATAAATATTAGTTATTAATAATATTTCAACAATCTCACATGTTTCTTAGCCACATTTAAACACCAAATAGCTTGCCTGAATCCATGGTTGTTAGCTGCAGTAACCCTTCAAATATATATTTATTTCTAAATAAAATGCCAAGAATTTTTCCTCAAATAAAAGCATGGCATCCCTTAAGATTTTACTGGCGATATAACCCTTGCATTTAACATCTCCATTCCTTATTGTGGAAATCTGGTGTGTCAGAGAGTAATTTACATATTTAGAAACGCATAGTGAGCCAAAGGGTCAAGAGTAAATATCCTTCTATAGGCCTTTGTCAAACAACTTATATATTCAAACTTTGAAAAGTAAATAAATATAGGGATAATGACTACTTTTTTAAACCATCCCTTTCTTGGCACTTCAATCAGTAACAAAAAAGATACCTGCTTTTCCACAATGAACTTCAATACTTTTCCCACAATGAACTTCAGTACTTCTAGACCATAAGCAGAAAGGTTATTTATATCTGGGAGAAGGCAGTTATATATCTGTGTGCTTATGTATACGTGCATGTGTGAGTTTACCAGCTTGCATGTCGATCCCCCTGAGTTTTTCTCCTTGAGAATCCTGCTTGCTTAGGCAATGTTATTATGAGTAGTCCCTTAGAGTCCATCATTGTTAAATGTGTTCTAATTGTTTTCCTGTCTGAGTCTTCTTGTATTCATGTTAAACTCATGTGTATATTTTCTTCTGCCTCTTTATAATGTATAAAAGAATAGATCTTATTACTCCTAGTATTTCTCGTCCCAGACTAGGATTTTAATCCATATCAATTAAGCAAACTTTTATGCAACTAAGTCCCAATAGTGTGGATATTACCTTATTCAATGTGTAGGCTTGTCTTCATTACATTATTTTACTAGGTACAGAATTTGAATAAAATTTTTTACTTTGTGTCTAAGCTGTTTATTCTGGTTATTTTTATTGTATCTGTGTTTTGTGGTAGAGAGAAGAGATCTTTGACTACATAAAGAAAAGCAGCCATGGAGAAATTAAGAGTTCCAGCTAAATCTTTGTGATATGTAGAGTAATGCAGGGAAAGGTTGATGACTTAATTATACTTATGCAATTTTAGGGAAATATGCCTCCAAAAATGTAATAAATAACAAAATTACTGAAGAAACTTTGAATGTGAATTCTTATAGTTAATAATAATGATAGCTTTTATAATGTGGATCTTAAAAGATGACCCATGAAAAAGGTATGGGAATAACATACCAAGCTTTAGTAGGCTAGGGACTACTTTCTTTCAAAGCATGACTTTTGGCAGGAAAAAAAAATGACCTCATTAAAATAACATATTATGTAGTGTGACAATGTCATTGGAATTTTATGCTAATTTGAAATTATCAATGTAGAAAGAGTTGGCAAACTGATTTTCTACTGAGAGTCAGCTGATGCATCAGTCTCCTAGAAGCTTTTAATAAAGTTGCTCCTTTGATTTAATTAGTATACTTATTTTTTCTTTCCACACAACCTGGTGTATACATGTAGGCATTTATATACATGTATATAGTTTTGTTTGTTGGTTTGTTCTTATGGGTATCCCCGTCATTTACATAGCCATGCTATTATGGTGTCTGTTACAGAAAAGCACTCAGATAATGTTTCATGGCTGGATAAATTAATAAATTGTGCAGACCATGTTTGTGTGTGGGGGTGGATGCATACCTACACAGGACACATAGGTAAATGTATTATTAGGAGTCCAGTCAAGGAAATAGAATTCATGCCAATTTATTTTAACAGATACGGTTTATCACAGGGAATACATTACAGAGAAATTAGTCATTCAGTCTCAAAATTCCAGTTTAAGGATTGGTTTCTTACATCACTTCTGTTTCCAAGAAGCAAATTAGAGAATATTTAAATAATTAGTAAGATAGGATTAACTGAAAATAGGGACAACCAGGCAACCCAGAAACAGGAAAAGACTTACTATTGAAGAAACAAAAGGAAGAAATAGTGTTCTGAGAGACTGAGAGTCAAATGAGAAAATGGAAGCTGGAGCCACAGAGGGAAGGACTGCCCATTGGGAGATGGAGTTATGGAGTGGTGGCACCCATTGCTTTGGTCTCCATCACAGCAGAGAAAGGTATAAAGGGGATCCTCAGTGTTCTCCAAAAGCTAGGTGAGTGACTATGCTAGTTTCACACAAGGTAGATTTTAGAGCACTTACTAACTACAATTAGTTTATAGACTTGTTCAGATCTTCTGGTTTTCTATTGGTTCAATTGATTAATGAGATAGATTGTTGAAGTCTGCAAATATAACAATGGATTTATCTAAGTTTCTTTCCAGTTCTTTTTTTTTCTTTCTTCATGAATTTTGAAGCTCTGTCATTAGGTACATACACATTTAGGATTCTTATGTCCTCTTAATGAAATGACCTCTTGATTATGAGATAAATTCATTATTCCTAATAATATCACTTGTTCTTAAATCTACTCAGTCTGATATCAATATAATTTCTCTAGATTTTGCTTGATTTTTATTATTCAGGTCAACTTTCTTCAATTCTTAAATATTTAACAACTTTATTTTTATACTTAAAGTGGGTTTCTTGAAGATAGCATATAGTTGGGCTTTGCTTTATTATTCAATCTGACAATATTTTTCTTTAATTTGGGGGAATCTAAATAAAATATGAACTTTAGTTAATAATAATATATCTATGTTGGTTCATGAACTGTGAAAATATATTAATGTGAGTTGTTAAAATAGGGAGAACTGGATTTGAGACAGATGAAACATTCTGTACTATTTGTGAACCTTTATGTAAATCTAAAATTACCATTAAACAGACAGGTTTGTTACAAAATAAAAATGTTAATCTTGCAACCAAATCAGAGCTACAATGCCAAGGTGAGGGCTTTAAAGAAATGGAAGCCTTACATCTAAGATAGGACCTCTGTGTTTGTGACTCCAAAATCTTGACCATTCCTATTCTCCAAAACCATCTGAGCCTGCAGAAGTAACCCATTCTTCAATGAACTCCTAGCACTACTGCTTTCTTTAGAGATGATGCAGAGACTCTTTCCATGTGTCCTCTCAGATATAACCCAATGCCCCTATTTTTTAAAATATTTTTATTGAGAAATCTTCACACATACACAGTCTACACATGGTATACAATCAATGGCTCATAATATCATCACACAACTGTGTATTCATCATCATGAGCATTTTTAGAGCATTCACATCACTCCAGAAAAAGAAATAAAAAGAAAAACTCATTCATATTACAACCCACCCAATATTTACCCTTTATCCCTCCTATTATTTATTTTCAGTCTTAGTTTTTACTCATCTGCACATACCCCAGATAAAAGGAACACCAGAATCAAGGTTTTCACAATCACACAGTCATATTATTAAAGCTCTATCATTATGCAATCATCTTCAAGAATCAAGGCTACTGGAACACAGCTCAACAGTTTCAAGTACGTCCCTCCAGTCTCTCCATACAACCATAAACTAAAAACGGATATCCCTATAATGCCTAAGAATAATTTCCAGGATAACCTTTTGACTCTGTTTGAAATCTCTCAGCCACTGAAACTTTATTATGTCTTATTTCTCTGTTTCCCAGGAGTTCTGTCCCATGTTATCAGGGAGATTTACACCCCCTGTGATTCATGTCCCATCTAAGGGGGAGAGCAGTGAGTTTACCTGCTAAGTTGGCTTAGAGAAAGAGGAACATTTGAGTCACAAAAGATGTTCTCTGACAGTGACTTTTAGGCATATTTACAAGTAGTTTTAGCTTCTCCTTTGCAGGAATAAGTTTCATAGGGGTGAACCCCAAGACCGAGGGCTCAGTCTATTGAATTGTTTTTTCCCACTGCTTGAGAGAATATCAGGAATTCCCCAAATGGGAAAGCTGAGTATTTCCTTCTTTCTCCCTAGTCCCCAAAGGGGAGTTTTAAAATACTTTCTTATTCTCTGCCCAAATTACTCTGAGATATAATCAGGGCATCGCACCAACCTGTATATATCAGCAAGATCTCGTGCCCTATTCAAGATTCCATATACTTATGGTGTTCATACAAATTAAATTAGGTAATGTGCTACCCAAAATATAAATTTTGCACCAAATAAACATCTCTCCCTTTAGCCTTACCCAGAAATTGAAGTTTTAAAATATGGACTATGTCATCTTTTACCCTGTATTCTGACTTATCTTAGTCCTATCCAGATCAGCTTCATTCTATCTCTAGTCAATATCTGATGACTTTTTCAGCTTTTTAAACAGTTGTTGTTGGGGCACTGCTGACTTTCATAGCTTCAGAACTCTAACTCTGAGTCTCAGGTATAACAAAACTATATAAAGTTTACATGAACGACCAGATTATATAGAAACAGCTCAGTATCTCAGAATTTAGAAATAACAATTTTATCTCCTGAATATATGTGACTGCTGTAAGAGTCAATGTATTCAATCTTGGAACCTTTGCAATAGGCCCTGTGCTACTTTAAAAGGATTATGCACCTTGAAAAGTCATGACTTAGCCCTAATTTTGTGGGAGCATCCTTTTCTTTTAATCCTAGTTCTGGTCTTTTGATTAGATTATCCCCATGGACATGTGACTTGCCCAATTGTGGGTATTATCCTTGGATTAGAGGGAGATGTGACTCCATCCACTCTTGTTTAGTTTACTGCAATCCTTTAAAAGAGGAAGCATTCTAGAGAGAGTCCCTTTTTAGAGCCACGAGAACCACAAGAGCCCACTCATCCAGAGACCTTTGGAAGACATCCCTGGGGGAGCTCATGAAATAAGAAGCCTGGAGGGAAAGCTAGCAGATGCTGCCATGTTTGAAATGTGCCTTTCTAGCTGAGAGACAAACCCTGAACTTCATCAGCCTATCTTGAGTGAAGGTATCCTCTTGGTGCCTTAATTTGGACATTTTTATAGACTTACTTTAATTTGGGCATTTCCATGGCCTTATAACTGTAAACTAGCAACTTATTAAATTCCCTTTTTAAAAGTCATTCCACTTCTGGTATATTGCATTCCGGCAGTTAGTGAACTAGAACAGGCCCCAATCTGATAATCTGAGCTCTCGACTTCAATTCTCCAATTTGTACATTAAGTTCACTTCATATGAGTGAGGAATGACAACATTTGTCCTTTTGTTTCTACCATTTCATTCAATATACTGTCCTTAAATTTCATTCACCTAGTTGCATACCTCACAACTTCATTCCTTCTTGCAGCCTCTCAGTAGTCCACAGTTCCGCCTTCCTTCCCTCAGTCATTGTACCCTTTGGCTACCTCTATCCACTGTGAATCACAGACATTGCAGTCATAAACACCATTGCATATGTTCATTCCTGTCCCCACTCTCAGTTTCTCCAGGTATATAGCTAGCATTGGGTTTGCAGGATCACATGGTAACCCCACTCCAGGCCTCTTGTGGAACCACTACACTGTCCTCTGGAGGGGTTACATCTCTCAGCTTTCCTACGGACAACGAGGAGGTACATCTATTTCTCCACATTTTCTCTAGCTCTTGTTTCTGTCTGTTCATTTTTAAACAGTTTTATTCTCACTTGATGCAATATAACCTACATAAAAAGACCTACCTTTGCCACCATAATCTATATGAAGGCATTTCTTTTTCTTCCACAAAGACCCTAGCTTGCATTGATTGTAATTTTTCCTGTATACCATCCATTTTCAAAGCCTGCAATATTGACGTTCATCTGTTCTCCCTTATTCAAGAACATTTTTATATTTGTACATTTAATCACCATCATTGTCAACTCTAGGCATTTCTAAATTACAACATCTCAGGCTTTATCTTTTCTTCTGGATTTATATCATGTCCCCATCCCTCTCCCTCAACCATGCTCCCAGTCAGCTTCATTCAGTGCACTTGTATTATTGTGCCACTGTCAGGTAATTTGTACTATTCATTTCTGAATTTTTATAATCAGTCCAGTTGCACAATCTGTATTCCTTCAGCACAAGTACCCAATCTCTACCCTATCTCTATCTCTTGATAACATTAACTCTCAAAGCTCACTCATTAATGTTAATTCCCTTATTAGTGAGACAATAAAGTCTGGCTAAAATGTAACTCAGCATAATGTCCTCAAGTGTCATCATTATTGTTATTTCATGACTTTGTCATATCTTACAACTGCATAATATTCCATCATATGTACATGCCACAGATTGTTTAGACCTATGTCCATTGATGGATATTTGGCTATTTCCATCTCTTAGCAATTATAAATAATGCTGCATTACATCATTATGTAATCATCCTTGCCTTCAGTTCCTCTGAATATATGTCTAGTAATGGGATTGCTGGATCATATGGCAGTTCTATACTTAACTTCCTGAGGAATGGCCAAACTATTTTCCAGAGCATTTGTAACATTTTACATTCCCACCAATGGCAGATAAGTGTGTCTCTTTCACCACATCCTCTCCAGCACTTGTCATTTTCTGCTTTGTATTTTTTTTTTTTTATAATGGCCATTCTAGTGGGTGGGAAGTGTATCTCATTGTGGTTTTGATTAGCATTTCCCTAATAGCCAGCAAAATTGAGAATCTTTTCATGTGACCTTTAGCCACTTGCATTTTCTCTTCTGATGAGTGCCTAATCATGTCTTTTGCTCATTTTCTAATTGGGTTGTTTGTCCTTTTGTGGCTGAATTGTAGAATCTCTTTATGTATTCTGGATAATAAATCCTTATCTGATATGTGGTTTCCAAATATTGTCTCCCATTGTGTAGACTGCCTTATTACTTTACTGAGAAAGTTATTTGATGCACAAAAATATTTAATTTTGAGGAAATCCCATTTATCTATTTATTTTTCCAATGCTTGTGCTCTGGGTGTAAGTCTAGGATATCCCTCCTTGTAATATAAACTTTGTAATAAGTTTATATTTCTCTCCACTTTCTTCTAAAAGTACTGTGGCCTTAACTGTAATGTTTAGGTCTTTGATCCATTTTTAGTTAATTTTTATAAAGCGTGTAAGATATGGTTCATCTTTCATTCTTTACATATACATATCCAGTTCTTCAAACACAGCTTATTGACGAGGATGCTCTGTCCCAGTTGGGTTGGCTTGACCTCTTATCAAAGATTAATTGTCTATAGATGAGAAGGACTATTTCTGAACACTCAGTTTGATTACATTGGTCAGCATATCTATTTTATACCAGTATCATGCTTTTTTGACCACTGTACCTTCATAATATGCTTTACATTCAGGTAATGTGAGACCTACCATACCATGTTTCTTTTTCAGTGTATTTTTAACTAGTCATGGCACCTGGCCCTTCCAAATAAATTTGCTTATTATTATTTTTTTCTATTTCTGTCAAGTAAATTGTTGGGATTTTAATTAGTATTACATTGAAACTATAAATCAATTTAGGTAGAATTGACATCTTAACTATATTTAGTCTTCCAATCCATGAACACAGTATGCCTTTCCATTTATTAAGTCTTCCATGATTTCTTTTAATGATTTATTGTCATTTTCTGTGATTAGGTCTTTTGTATTCTTCATTAAATTTATTCCTAAATATTTGATTCTTTTGGTTGCTATTCTAAATGGATTTTTTTTCTTGATTTCCTCCTCAGATTGCTCACTGTTGATACATAAAGACATTACTGATATTTGCATACAGATCTTGAACCCTACCACTTTGTGGTACTCATTTATTTGCTCTAGTAGCTCTCCTTAGATTTTTCAGGATTTTCAAAATATAGTATCACATCACCTGTAACAGTGAGGGTTTTAATTCTTTCTTTCCAATTTGGGTGTGCCTTTTATTTCTTTTTCTTATCTACGTGCTGTGACTTGAACTTCCAGCACAATGTTGAATAACAATGATGACAATGGGCATCCTTGTCTTATTCCTGATCTTAGAGGGAAAGCTTTCAGTCTTTCCACATTGAGGATGTTAGCTGTGGCTTTTTTCATATATTCCCTTTATCATTTGAGAAAATTCTCTTCTATTCCTGTCATTTTAAGTGTTTTCATCAAGAAAGATGTTCAATTTTGTCAAATCCCTTTTCTGCATCAATCAAGATGATCATTTGGTTATTGATATGATATATATTATATAAATTGATTTACTTGTTTGGAACCAGCCTTGCATACCTGGAATAAATCCCACTTAGTCGTGTGTATAATTCTTTTAATGTGCTGCTGGAGTCAATTTGCAAATATTTTGTTCAGGAATTTTGTATGTATATTCATTTAAGTGATTGGTCTGTAATTTCCTTTTCTTGTGATACCTTTGTCTGTCTTTGGTTTTAGTGTGATATTGGCTTCATAGAATCCATTAGATTAGCTTTACCTCCTCTTCACATTTTTTGAAGAGTTTAAGCAGGATTGGTACTAATTCTTTTTTGAATGCTTGGTAGCTTTACATGTGAAGCCATTTGGTCCTGGACTTTTCTGGGAAATTCTTGATGACTGATTCAATCTCTTCACTTGTAATAGGTTTGTTGAGGTTGTCCATTTCTTCTTGCGTCAGTGTTGGTTGTTCATGCCTTTATAGGAAGTTGTCAATTTCATCTACATTGTCTAGTTTATTAGCATATAGTTGCTCACACTATCCTCTCATTACCTCCTTTATTTCTGCAAATCAGTGGTTATGTCCCCTCTTCCATTTCTAATTTTATTTATTTACATCATCTTTCTTCTTTTTAGTCAGCCTAGCTAAAGGTTTATCAATTTTATTGATTTTATCAAACAACAAACTTCTGGCCTTGTTGATTTTTTTGATTGTTTTCATATTCTTGATTTTATTTATTTCCACTCTAATCTTTGTTATTTCTTTCCTTGTGTTTGCTTTGGAGTTATTGATATTCTTTCTCTAATTCTTCCAAATGAACACCTAATTTCTTAATTTTTGCTTTTTCTTCTTTTAAAAAAAAACTTTTTCTTTTCTTTTTTGGCATGGGTAGGCTCCAGGAATCAAACTTGGGTCTCTGACATGGCAGGCAAGAATTCTGCCACTGAGCCACTATTGCACCACGCTCTTTCTTCTTGTTTTAACATAAATATTTAAGGTAATAAATTTCCCTCTCAGCACTGCCTTTGCTGCATCCTATAAATTTTGATATGTTGGGCTTTCATTTTCTTTTGCTTCAAGATATTTACTGATTTCTCTTGTAATTTTTTCCTTGACCCACTAGTTGTTTAAGAGTGTGCTTTATAGCCTCCACATGTTTGTGCATTTTCTGGCCCTCTGCCTGTTACTGATTTCCAACTTCATTTCCATTATGATCCAAAAAACAGTTTTGTATAATTTCAACATTATAAAATGTATTGAGACCTGCTTTTTGACCAAGCATATGGTCTATAAGTGTTCTGTAAATGTGTGCTAAGTCTAGTTCATTTATCATATTATTTAAAGCTTCTGTTTGCTTATTGATCCTCTGTCTAGAAGTTCTAGCCATTGATGAATGTGTAGAATTGAAATCTCCAACTATTATGGAAGAGGTATTTACTTATTGCTTCAATGTTGCATGTATTTTGGAGCACTCTGCCTCAGTGTCTAAATATGTATGATGGTTATATCTTCTTGTTGATTTGTCCTTTAATTAATCCATTGTGTCCTTCTTTGTCTCTTAATTGTTTTGCATTTGAAGTCTAATGTGTCAAATATTAATAAAGCTACCCCTGCTCTTCTCTTATTGTTGTTTGCATGAAATATGTTTTCCTTACTTTTCATTTTCAACCTATTTTTGTCCTTGCATTCTAAAGTGAGTCTTCTGTAGACAGCATATAGATGGCTCCTGTTTTGTTTTTTTTTTAATCTATTCTGCTAGTCTATGTGTTCTGATTGGGGATTTTAAATCATTTACATTATTTTGTATACTGTACGGCAGGGGTCGCATTTGATTCTTTTTTCATGTGGGTATCCTGTTTTTGCAGCACCATTTGTTGAATTTTTCTTTGTTTTTTTTTGTTTGTTTTGTTTGCTTGTTTGTTTTTGGGGGAGGTGCAAGGGCCAGTAATTGAACCTGAGTCCTCCACATGGAAGTTGAGAATTCTACCACCGAACTGCCCTCACACCAACTCCCCCTCATTTTTGAAGGACAGTTTTTCTGGGTATAGGATACTTGGTTGGCAGTTTCTCTCTTTCAGAATCTTAAATACATCATACCACTGCCTTCTCACCTCCATGGTTTCTGCTGAGAAATGTACATATAGACTTATCAAGCTT
>PVIY010020179.1:0-44476 GCA_004026745.1 Myrmecophaga tridactyla | reverse complement strand
ACTTTGAAGAAACCATTGAATGTGGCTATTGGAAGGTCACCAAGAACCTTAGGAGATTACATGAGGAAAAGATATCAAATATCAGGTTGTATTGCTTGGGTAGAAAACTGAGGAAAAGAAGCTGAAAATAAAGAGTGTAGACCATTCCTCACACATATTGGAGATGAAGATACAGAGAAGGAAGGTGAGGGTGAGGAAAGAATATATTTTTAGTAAAGGAGAGTCTCAATAATATTTACAAGGCGTCAATGCAAGAGAGGATGGATGAAGATTCTAGAGGATTTATGAAATTGTATGACCAATGGTGGAAGAGTGTGGAACAGCTCTTCTCTTAAGGCCATGGAAATGAAAGAAGGTGTTCAAAGAGATTTTGGGTGGTGTGATGGAAGTAAATTGAAAGAGTTCAAATATGATGTCTTGTATTTTTTCATTGAAATAATAAAAGACATCTTCTATGTGTGGATGGATAGGAGATTGAGGAAAGTGATAAAGACTAGAATGACTACATTAATGCACATAAAAGAGGTTACTATAGATGGATAAATACTAGGACCTAAGACTAGGTGAGCATGTAGGGCACAAAATTTAAGGGGGCCCTCGTTATCAGGATCATGCCAATGCAGTGTTGGCCCTGAGAGTGAGTACCTCCTTAAATGTTAAACACAAGGCACCTCACCTTTCTCACTCTAATCCTTGCCCTGGGATTACTAAACAGCTTCAACCACCTAGGTGGGATTGGAAGTTACGCATTTTTAGTGAAGTACATGAGCCTGGTTAAGACATTTTTTTCCATAATGCTCAGATTCCAAGGACAAAAAATGAAGAGAGAGAGATCATTAGCCACAGATCAGAAAGACAGGTAAAATAGGTTGTCAAAAGAGTGAGAGAACTGAGCATGTTCATGAGAAAATTGTTGAAATGGTGACTCAAACAAGGTGGGAAGAGGAATGGAGCTAGAAGGGAGTGATATGCTGCTCACATAAGAAAAGGTCAAGAGCCCAGGAGTCCAATGAGATCAAAGGACATATTTCAAGGGCATGAAAGCGTGGGGAATGATAGAAGGATCAGAGGTTGTGGTCAGAAAGGAGAGTTTCAGAGTTCAGGATTTCAAAAATGGAACAACTCCAGTTGACAATGTGGTCTAGTAGTTGCTATGGGAGCAGCTGCTAAAGTGGAGTTCGGGTGGAGGTTGTTGGAGAAAGAGGGTGTCAGGAGCTGTAAGGCTCAAGTATCAGAGAGGTCTTTAGTGAGAACAAAGCATTGGAGGTAAAAAATCGCTCTGCTGTGCAAACACTTTTGACAGAAGTAGAGGCAAGAAGGACAGTTCTTCATGTCCACCCGTTTTCCTTGCTGCCCAAGTTAAAGTCACACTGAGTATCTCAGTTTGCTAAGCTGCTAGAACAAATGCCACCCCATGGGAAGGCTTAAATAACGCATATTTGTCTCATGATTTTGCAAGTCAAAAGTTCAAAATCAAGCACTCTACAAGCCTTGCATTTTCCTGGAGTCCATGACATTCTGGTGGCTTCCTTCAATCCTTGGGGTTCCTTGGCTTGCATCTCTGTCTCCTGTCACACAGCAATTGTTCTCTCCTCATGTCTGCTCTTCCTATTTTCACTGACTTCTGGCTTTCGGCTCCTCTATTCAAATTCACTTTGCTTATAAAGGACTCTAGTATATAGATTAAGGTTCACCTTGATTCAGTTGGGCCACACCTTAGCTAAAAATAGTGTTTCTCAAAGGTCTTATTTACAAATGAGTTCATACCCACAGGAACTTACATTAAGATTTAAAACATGTCTTTTGAGGAGGCACATAATTCAATCTACCAACTGAGTTACTCTGGAGTGTTTTATTAAGATGACTGTTCTAGTTTGCTAGCTGTCAGAATGCAATATACCAGAAACAGAATGGCTTTTAAAAAGGGGAATTTAATAAGTTTCTAATTTATAGTTCTAAGGCCGAGAAAATGTCCCAATTGAAGCAAGTCTATAGAAATGTCCAATCTAAGGCATCCAAGGAAAGATACCTTGGTTCAAGAAGGCCAATGAAGTTCAGGGTTTCTCTCTCAAGTGGAAGGGCACATGGCGAACACAGTCACAGTTTCTGTCTCATCTGGAAAGGCACATGGTGAACACGGTGTCATCTGCTAGCTTTTTCTCCTGGCTTCCTGTTTCATGGAGCTCCCCAGGAGGCATTTTCCTTCTTCACCTCCAAAGGTTGTTGGCTGGTGAACTCTGCTTCTTGTGGCTATGTTGTTCTGCTCTGCTCTCTCTGAATCTCCTCATTCTCCAAAATGTTTCCTCTTTTATGAGACTTCAGAAACTAATCAAGACCCACCCAAATGGGTGGAGATACATTTCCCCCAATCCAGCTTAACAACTACTCTTGATTGGGTTACATCTCCAGGGAGATGATCTAATTACAGAATCAAACATACAGTATTGAATAGGGATTATTCTGCCTTTATGAAATGGGATCTAGATTAAAACATGACTTTTGTAGGGGACATACATCCTTCAAACCAGCACAATGATGCTCAGTGGACTCCCACTTTCATATTGGTGTGTGGCCTTCTAGATCAACTGTTCTATATTACACATTACTGTGCATCATTATATGTCCTGTGACATTGTAAGACTCAAGGTTTATATGGACCCATGTAATAAGATGGGCTTAATTAAGCACTATTATAATATCCTCAAGGACAAAGCTTTTTCCATCTTCTATATCTAAAAACTTTTTCTCAATACTATTGGAAAGCTTGTGTGTGGAAGAGGAAGATTTCTCTTTCCTATATTTTCTGCTCTAGGTGTGAAAAAGTCTTTTTCTGTCCTGAGCCCTATTTTCTATCAATGTTTCAATTCACATTGAACTGCTTAATGAATAAAGAAAACCATCTGGTATAGCTGAACTTAAGTTAAAAAAAAAAAAGTATAGGTCAATTTTAGCCTTTTTTTATTGGAACAAAAACAAAGTCCAGTGTTTAAAGACCTAATGACTAAAGGTTTAAAGATTTAAAGGTCTGAAGTAAACACACTTGACCTAAGAGTTTGGATGAGAGGTCATTTTCATGTGGTGATGACCTAACTGAGGTTAATGAACACTTTTGCAAGACTGCATCCATCAAAGAGCCTGTACCCACACTGACCTTATTACGTTTTGGCTACTCTGTTCTACAGGAAGATTTAAAAGCATCTCAAATACCCATTTCTATAGACTCTCCAAAGCTACTTAGATAAAAGGATGTCAAGAGTTAAAAAGTACCACAAAACAACATGGTGGGACCTAACATGCAGCTACCCCCCATGGCATAGAGGATAAAATTTGCCCCAATCCCTATTATTTTAAGTGCTCAGCAGACGTTTACTAATTATGTCCTTATTGGCATGAGCTCAATTGGCTCTCTCTCACTCTTATAGAAAACTAAGAGTGTTCAACCAAATGTCAACATTTAAGGGGATCTGGATAAAGAGAACTTATCTTTGCAACATTGGGAAACTCCATCACAAGTTTTTAAAGGATGATATACCTCAGCTCTTCCAAGAGCAATGACATTTAATAAAGCCTTTAGTTCCCCATCTTCAAGCCTAGTTTCTTTCCACTCTCTGTCCCAAAGAGACATAGAAGAGACCCTCCTTTGCCCTAAATGGTTCCTGTCCTTCAAGAGCTCCTTTTTTATGAAGTCTTCCCCAAATATTCTAAGCCCTTGACATTTCTGCTTTCTAAATACCTTGGGATTTTGCATGGTTTAGGAATCTGGATCTGAAACCCCTACTGTTTATTCAGACTGTTAACATAACCATATAAATAACTTAAAGTCTCCCATTTCCATCACAGACTAACTGGATGTGAATAACAAATACAAAGAACAAAGGGAGAAGGATAATAATGGAAATATTTTATAATTATTTGAGCTGTGAAAACTTAAACCTCCCTTTGATGTCAACTAAAATAATACTCACTCTAACACTCAATTAATGTACTCTTTCATATGATATTGACATTTATGAACCTTGAGGGGAAAGGTGTGCATCATATATTTATATAACCAACAGGGTATAACTTTTATATTGATGGTATATTTTTAAAACATAGTCACACCCAGTGCCTAGATAATGGTCTCTAATACTGCTCTCCAACAGAAGGAACAAGAATTCCCTTGGAGAAATGGCTGATTCTAGGGCTGAGCAGGGAATACACATGATGAGCCTAAAGCATCTTTCAATGCAAGGAAGTAAGACAGTGCTTACTAAACAAAAGTATGGGGCATGGCAAAGAGCCACAAAAGCCAACTTGAAAGAGCTCCCTATGGCCAAAACTGGAACAATTTGAGCAACAAAATAAATAGCAGAATTGAATTATTGCTCAAAGTATAAAATAAATATACACAAATTTATACTAATATAAATAAGTGATTCAATAAATAAATAGACAGGCAGAAGAGACAAATCTCCCTTACTGATCCATTCCAAATATATACTGTAGACAACCCTTCCTCTGCGAGGTGGGGCTTAACTACCCAAACCCTCCTCTGTGTGGGCTGCACTTAGTGACCTGCTTTCAAAGAGTAGAGTATGGAGGGCGGGCCGGAGTTAAATTTAACAGTGGGGAAATCTTGCAAACATTACTTTGGCCAAGTAATCAAGGTTAACTTCATGATTTGATAGCATATACCCTGGATATGATGTGATACCCACATCATACCCAGTACTTCACCTCTATAATCTTCCGCCCCAAAACACATAGCCCCAGTCTAACTGAGAAAAGCATTGGGCAGACCCAAACTGAGAGCCATCCTACAAAACCTGATGAGTTCTCCTCAAAACTGTCAAAGTCATCCAAAACAAGGAAAGTCTGAGGAACCATCACCGACCAGAGGAGGCTAAGGAGACAAGGTCACTAACCACAATACATGATCCTAGATGAGATCCTGGAACAAAAATGGAACATTATGGAAAATCAGTGACATCGGAATAAAGTATATTCTTTCGTTAATAGTATTACATTAATGTTGGTTCCTTAGTCTGACAAATAGACCATAGTGATGCAAGTCATTTAAATCTGTAAATTTAAAACTATTCTGAAATGAAAAGAAAAACAATTCAGTTCCAATTTTAAAAATGGAAAGAGCAGGAAGGGCATTAGGCGTAGACTGCTATAACTAGAAGGAATTTAGAGACCATCCAGCCAAACCCCTTATTTTTCACCAGCAGAAACCAAGGCCCAGAATGTTTCATGAGTTGCTCAAGGTCACACGTCCAGGAGAAGGACTGGAGCTGAAGCCAGGGTCCCCTCAATCCCAAAGTCAGATCCTCCTCATGGCATCAGGCTAAGAATGGGTAGGTAGAGTCAACGCTCCCCTTTGACGCTAACAGGCTGTAAGCTGCCTAGGAAGGGAGGACGAGGAGGAAAGAGCCAGGCTGGCAAGGCTGTCTGGTGTGCTGACAACAACCACTGGGGGCAGAGATGGAGGCCTCTAAAACGCTCCTTGAAGGGAACCGGTCTGCATTTGTCATGACCTTCAGACACTGAGATCATCTTCTCATTTTGTTTGTTATGCCTGTTTTCCTTGGCGGGGGGTGGAATAGAACCTTGCTTCAAGAATCAGTTGGGAATCAGCAAAAGTGAATAGTAATGAGGCTATTGCTATCAAACAGCTTCATTATCATGCCAGTATCTGATAAAACCAAATGCTCAATTCTCTCTAGCAAGAAAGGGGCTAAAGGCAATGTCCTTCCACCTTTTGGGAGGAAATAATTCATCATTTAAATATTCCAAACACCTCCCCATTCACACATACCCATTTCTGATTGAGCTAAATTAGGACACACATTTTCTCCAGTAGAAACCTTAAACAATCTAAGGGGGTAGTTAAATATCAATAGGTTTGGTCTTTATTTTTATGCATGATGTTTAAAAAAAAAAGAAATTTCATGTGCTTGACAATGCTATAATAATTTGCCCTAATTCTGGTGGGGGGAATATATTTTTGAAGATTAGAAAGCTAATCTGCTTTGGCCATGACCCATCCTTCAGGAGCTCTATAAAACTATTAAAATTCTCCTTGATGTTTTTCATACACAATATGTAGAAACTGTTCATCGACGTGGTAGTGGAAGAGACCGTCAGACAAGCACCTATGCTGCTCTGCTGAACTCCCTGGTCCTAAATGAAATCCAGTTCTTCATCTGCAGAGGAGGCCAGCTGATCCCATCTCTAGGATCCTCCCTACCCAAGACTCCCTTTCGACAAGGCTAAATTTCCATAGCAGGAGATGTTCCCTGTGCAATTGGGTGTTCACCTTTCATTCTTCCCCAGTCCCCACTGATTGTAGCCTACAATCAAGGAAGTACAGAAGGAAATAGCGATTCAAATGAAAAAGTTCTCACAACCCATAGGAATCAAACTCCAATCCAAAGTCCTCCAATGGAGCATGGTGATTTTAGCAAAACACCTTTGTTTCAAAGAAATGAATGGTCAAAACTCCTGACTGGCAGATCATGTGTCACTCTTCTCGTATCTCCACTGGGCCTTTCTGACCCCTCTCCAGGCCCCTGTATCAGAACAGTCCACCTGTCTGCTTGGCCAGTCCAGCAACAGTTAACCTCAATGATGATGCCCCACTTGGTAGTAAAATCTTTCCCTTTACACAGCTTGAGACTTCGGGCTCTTCACTTTTCCTCTGCCAGCCTTTAAGCCAGGAAATTCCAGGTAGGCCTAGTGGAGCATGTCTATTGTAAACCCTGCTTGCCAGGTGGGGCCGTGTCAGGGGCTCTCTGAACCACTCCAATAGAGCCTTCCAACACTGAACAGGGCAAACTGCCCACCTGGGATGACTTGAAATGTCTCTTTACTGTACAGTGACTGGTGCTTCCAGCCTGGCTCCTACTGAGCCTCTCCCACTTACTAAGGGTTCTTACAAAACAACCTCATGGATCTACTCTGACTCCAGTAAAAGAGGCAACTTCGAATAAATTAGGGAAAATTCAAGATGAGAGGCAAAAAAGAACGGGAATCTTTTGTAAAAATTTGAGTCACTTGCCCTTGAACAAGATGCTTTTATATTGCTAAACACACACTCATATACACTCATATACATGCAGCTACTGAAAGCAAATCCACTTGTTAATGTTCAACTCTCCTATCTGGCAATGGGACAGGCTAGCAATGAAGGGCAGATAGATCAGTTCTTTTAGGCCGACACACCACCGATAAATCAGAAACAATAAAGCTAGAGACAGGCTTGCTGGGCCCCAGCTGGTATTGCTTATATCTGTCCTAAGCAATCAGGAATCATGCAGAAACTTCTTTTTTTGAACGCCTAACCACAAGACTTCACAGTGACCGCCTCAATCCCACGTGCCCATGTGCTGAAGGGGCTTGCAGGGGAGTGGATACCTTTATTCTTTTTGAAGAGATCAATCAGTCTCTCTGGAATCTCCCCATGGCCCACTTCTCTCTGGCCAGCTCCCATCCTCCATCCCTCCCGCGGGACTCAGAAAGGAGTAATAGAACAATGAGGCATTGCCTCCCTCCTTTTTCATTTCCAGAGGCTAGCCAAGGTTTGGGCACACTCCATCTCAGAGCACAACTCAAGGAGGTGGGCAATGCCATGCCTAAGAGGGTAAAGAGAGGAATTATGCCCTGAAATTCTGAATAGTCAAAATCACACACAGCAAACTCTAGTCTATAAACAATAGAGTCTTGTACTTCCACCAGGCCAATTAACTGGGTTTCTACCTGGAAACTCTCCCACATCAAGCTAAAAATGTCAGCAAGGAACAGGAGTTTAGTGATGCAAGATCAGCCAGGGAGAGCAACAAACTCATTTTCCCACTGCAGCCCCAGGAAGGATGGTGGTTTTCTGGCCAGAAACATGCTCCCCCACCCCCACCCCATCATTTCTCACCTATTCACGTGCAGAGACACATGCCCAGCCAGTCCTGTTCCAGAGACACATTCTGGGCACATCCAGCCTTCATGCATAGTCTGGCTTCATCTCTGATCTCTCATTGTGGGGGCCACAAATGGAGTCTCATTTTCATTAATTACTGCAACCTCTACCTATTGTCAGTCATCAGAACCTGCCATATGGTTACCATCAGGTGCGTTCAGGTTCGTGTTATGTGGCATTCCCGGATACCTTAAATAGATATTACAGAATCTGCTTGTGTTTTTACAGGGCCACTTATGTTTCAAAGAAGCTCATTCTGCTTCAAGAGATTGCTAATGGGGGCCCTTCTCTTTAGCACTGTGCTCTATCATAAACCCCAGTGCCTCCAACTGAACGCAGTTTCCTTCTCCCCATCACTACAGCCATGCGATGGGGGGGCTTCTTGGAGACTATTGCCTTTGGGACAGGGAGTTTAGAAAGTGCTTCTCTGTGATTCCAGGCAGGGGAGGCATAGGGGAGGATGCCATAAGGATTGGTAGTGGGTTAAATCAACTCTTGGTCAAAACTACCTACATGAGCCACAAAAATAATTCAAAGGATGCCCCAAAGAAATCATATCCGCAAACTGTCACATCTCATATAATTATGAAGAAATATTTTTAAATATCTTTATATCAGCCACTGACCAAAACACAAGTGGCTTCCATCCTTTTGCTTTGTAGGTCACTATAAGGAGACTTTATTAGAAACCCCCAAACCTTGCGATGGGTTCAAAGAACAGCCCAGCCCATCCTGCCCCATAAATCCATTGACCATGTGACCCTTGAACATCTCCAGTTTTTTTTTCCCATCATACAGAGATCCAATACCATAGGATCCCTCTTTGGATCTTGACACTGAATGAGCAACAGAGTCATGTGGCCTGTGACATTCTGAAATAAACGTGGCATCTGACTGGGCACAACCTTCTACCTAGCGTGCCAGTGGCTTTTGAGTTACTGGTCATATTTCCAGTGATTGCCTGGCTCCAGCAGGACTATATGATACTGAACTTTATATTTCGTTATAGTATTACCATCTGTGGGACATTTCTAGAAAATTGCTCAAACATACAATTTTGTTAGTTGGTTTCTATAAACACACGTTCTTCCTGGTTTTTATAGATATGCATACGTCCTACTTTTAAGTTTAATTTGAGCTCACACTTTTCAGGACCTGGGAAACCTGAAGAGTAGACCGTTAACTCTGCATAGGGGTCCAGAAAGTGTGCTTATACATGTGCAAACACACACACACACACACACTCACACTTCTCTGCAATGATTAGGAGAATGGAAATACAATGGAGTGCAGAATGTTGGTTTAAATTCCACAGTCAGTGTGGTTTAAAGAAGTTCACTGTATTACCCAAGATGGTTCTCTCTTCAAAGTTGTTTCCTTTTAGCCACGGGTTTTCAGAAATGCCCGACAATGTCGTGGGATGGACCAAACCTGATTTTCCAGCGTGAGAACAGAAGAGTCTTTAGAACGAAGCATGCTCTATTTTCCTATAGGCATAACCTTCTTTAAGGAAGCAAGTGTCACCTGGGCAGACTGTTTTTGCTTGCCCTTTTGTGGACAAACTTAATGAGTGTAAAGGAGTGGCTATCCCACTGCCAGGAAGGTTTCAAATGCTCTCAGAAATGTTTCTTAGTCTCTGCACCATTTCTCAAAAAGAAACCAACCCCCTTCAAGGAAAAATGAGTCACCAGAACAAAAGAGGAGGTCAGTAACCAGGGCTGAAGGTCACATTTCTACAAACACCTGCCTGTTCTCAGATAACACCTGCTCTGAATCTCAAACAAAAAAGGGCAGGGCTCTATGGAGAAAGTCCTCTGCTCTAGGCTGTGGTGAAGGGAGGCTCAGCCCTCCTGGCATGGGTAAATGGAAGATAATAGGTGGGCAAACTCCCAGATGACCCCTGCTTTCCTCTCTGCTTGAGCTGCAAGATGTCGATTCTTTAAGATAGTCAGCTAGGGCGGATTTTAAGTGTCCCTATAGTCTTGCTAAGACGCACATTCACAATGACAGCGGCACTAACTTAAGGGGTAAGTTGAGTCAATTGGATGGAATAAATCCCTAGATGGGAGAGTATCTGGAAGAAATTATTATGAAATATATAGTACCCTCTTTTCTGTTATTCTCATACCCAAACATTTATTATTATAGCTTTCAAATTCTAATTCTAGGGCGGCTGCCGTGGCTCAGCAGGCAGAGCTCCGACCTGCCGTGCTGGAGGTCTGGAGTTCGATCCCTGGTGCCTCCTGCCCATATGCAAATTAAAAAAAAAAAAATTCTAATTCTAACTCCAAAAACTGTCTATGGAAAAAATGTGAGTTAAAAGGGGAGAACAAAAGGGAAGACTTGAAGTCTTCGCATATCTCCGTTGTACACACTGGGCTTCTGAACATGGTTTTATTCTTATCAAAGTATAGTAGATCAAAAATAGCCACAAATACAGCTGAATTGAACACCATAGTACTTGGAACCTTGAGTAGGGCATGAGATTTTGTAGGTTTGTCAAGAGTGATGCCCCAATAAATCCCAGAGTGATTTAAACAGTGAATAAAAAAAGTATTTGCAAAGTCCCCTTGGGGGAACAGTGAGAAAGGGCGAAAATTCAACTTCCCCAGGTGGAGAATTCTTGATATTCTCACAAGCAGTGGGGACAACCAAAGCAATAGGCTGAGCCCCCAATCTTGGGGTTTGTTCATATAAAACTTAATCCACAAAGGGTAGGCTAAGCCTACTTAAAATTAGGACTAGGAGTCACCCCAAGAGAACCTATTCTGTTGCTCAGATGTGGCCTCTCTCTCTCAGCCACAACACACAAACTCACTGCCCTCTCCCTCTCTACATGGGACGTGACTCCCAGGGGTGTGGACCTTCCCAGCAATATGGGACAGAAATCCTAGAATGAGCTGAGACTCAGCATCAAGGGATTGAGAAAACCTTCTCGACCAAAAGGGGGAAGAGAGAAATGAGACAAACTAAAGTGTCAATGGCTGAGAGATTCCAAACAGAATTACAAACAGAGCTGAGAGGTAATCTGGGAGGTTATTCTTAGGGATTAAATAGATATCACCTTTTTTAGTTAAGGTGTAATGGAGAGGCTGGAGGGAACTGCCTGAAAATGTAGAGCTGTATTCCAGTAGCCATGTTTCTTGAAGATGATTGTATAATGATACAGCTTTCACAATGTGACCGTGTGATTGTGAAAACCTTGTGTCTGATGCTCCTTTTATCTACCTCATTGACAGATTTTTAAAAAATCCATATTTTTAATATGGATTAAAAATAAATAAATAATGGGGGAACAAATAGTAAAGTAAATTTAGTAGATTGAAATGCTAGTGATCAATGACAGGGAGGGGTAAGGGGTAAGGTATATATGAATTTTTTCTGTTTTCTTTTTCTGAATTGATGCAAATGTTCTAAGGAATGATCATGATGATGAATATACAACTATGTGATGATATTGTGAGTTATTGATTACATAACAAGAATGGAATGATCATATGGTAAGAATGTTTGTGTTTATATGTGGTTATGCATCATTAAAAAGAAAACAACAACAACAAAAAAAAAATAGCCACAAATTCTTTGCTATTCTTCCTATTGAGAGGTGAAATCTAATTCTCCTCCCCTTGAATCTGGCAGGTTCTGTGACCACATTATATGATCAATATACTATGGCAAAAGTGATGCTGTGCCAGTTTTCCAGGCCCAGGCCTTAAGAGAATGGAATCTTCCATTTCCTCCCTCATGGAACACTTGCTCCTTGAGCTTTGAGCCAGCCTTGTCTTAAAGCATCCCTTGCTGCCTCAATGGGACTAACATTATGTGGGTAAGAACACTTCCCAAGTTTCTGAAAACCAGAACCCCTAAAGGCCACCATTACAACAAAAGGCTTTCTACTATCAGAAACCCTCTAAGACACAATAAAAGCAGCACTTACCAAGAGGTTTTTTTTAGCACTTTACCAAGATGAGTCTTTCCCTAACCCCAGAACATGTGATATCTTCTCTTGGTGGCATGCTTTTGTCAATATTTTTATCCTCACTCATGTCCCTCTTGCCAACCTCTACCCAAGAGTCCACACATATTCCACTTTTCCAAGAAACTTTCCCACGCTATCAGCTGTGGGCTCCACCCCTTTCCCAGCTTCTTAGTGATCTGTATCTCTCAGTTCAGCCCCTCACCACGGTCTAGTCCACCCCAGCTCAAAACCATATGGAAATCAGCTCACGGACAACTATATCTTATCTTCCTTTCTTTTTCTCATATTCTTGATGAACGAACTTAGCACAGGAATAAATATATAATAGGTGTGCAGGAGATGTAAATTGAATTGGTAATTGGAGTTTAAATGAATTGGAATTACCCCTACCCAAGATAAAAGTAAGTCTGAAAGCCTGACCACAATTAAACAAAGGACAAGGTCTTCTTGCTACTGCTTATTATAGCCCATTAAATGGAGGTCTGCTTTGTGAGTTGATTTATTCTGTGTAGGTTGAGGTTGATTTAACTGAAGTCAGTGTTAGTCTTGGGCCAAGATGAGAACATGAGAAAAGCTATTTTGGGCATCATCCTTCCCTACTCCTTCCAAGGCTACCTTCTCTGTCAGGATCCATATGCCTTCCTTCTCTATCTCCCCAGGGATAGTATCTGCCACATTGCCACACTCCATTCCACTTCTGAACATTTTCCATCCAATTTCTCTTGTTCTATACCCTCTTAGGGCCTGAAGTATCAACCAGTGAACAATATGTTCTAGAAGCAGCCCAATGCAATGGAAGTCTTGTTAGAATGGGAATCAGGATGCTAGAGTCTTAGATTTAGCTCAGCCTCAGGCAGTTGAAAAACTCTCTGAGCCTCAGTTTCCTTATCTAGAGAAATGACAGCTTTGCTTTGTGCTATCTCAAGTTCCACAGAGCCTTAGAGTGTCATGGAGCAACTCAACATCCAGTCAAGGAGGAGACAAGAGGTCCCTGACCCTTGCTTCAGAGAAGTTCCAAAACCTATTTACTGAAGAGTCTCAACTTCTTTGGATAAAAGTTACCAGTTTCATTTTTCCCAGTAACCTACCCCCACCAACTGTGCAATGATAAACTATTTCTGCCCTATGGAAATACCCCCTTACCTGTTTCTTAGCTATGTTCTGTACCTTTCAGCCACTACAGGCTATTAAAGCAGTTTTATTTTGGTATTTAAATCTCAACCCTGTCCATTTTACAATTTCATTCTCAAGTCTAATTTAAACCTCCTCTTCTCCCTCCCCCAAGACCAGGCTGGAGCTCAATTCCAACAGTATAAAGCAGAGAGAAAGAGGTTTGATCTTGCCTTCATCTTCTGAGAAGTAAAGTGGGAAAGGGGAAGCCAACACCTTCCTGGTAGGCTTTGCAGTGATCTCTTTGGTTGTTCAAAACTGTTGTTCCAACTCATTGTCTCTGGATTCAATCAAGTACCACAGAGCAGTAACCTGACCCATTGGCCCCGAACGGCTCCCCTGAGCATAATAGTTTGGGGTTATAGCTTCTGAATAACATCATCCAGATCCCTCTGATACAACAGTGCCCATGGGTCAATACCTCCTGATGTCATTAACCTTCCATGGACACACAGATGACCTATGGGCAAAGGCAAAGTGGATCTTTGGGCCTTCTGGGGGTTAGTGAGGGAGAACTTCATGCACATTGTCCTTCCCAAACAGCCAGTTTTGCTCTCCTGGTCCTTACATTGGAGAAATGGGGGTCAAGCTGGTTTTCTGAATAGACACTCCCTGGAAACCCTATGGAGAGGTGGCTTCCCATGATTGCCTTCTGCCTCAGCCTTGAGCCTTCGCCACAAATCTAAGACTACAGAGAAAAACATGTTTGTCATTCTTTGCTTTATATATTGGACTTGCAAAATTGTATATGAAGAATTCCTCATCTTAAAAAAGTTTCAAAACCACTGCTTTAGACCATAAAGTCTAGCCCTTATGACTATAGGCTTTCATGTTATTTCTAATAATTTTGATTGTTTAAGTCTTACTTCCTCATCCTTTAGTAAAGGTCCTTGTGTGACTCCTTCTTGCCCCAGACCTTGCCCCTTGCATTGCCAATACCCAGGAGTGAACCAATGGGTGGCTGTTCTGCTCACCATCCAGGTTCTACCCTGACTACTTGCTATATGGATTGCTACAGGGTCTTGCTAACAGCATATTGGAAATGCAGCTTTCCTGGTCCACATGGACAGGTTTTTGTCTATTTTCATCCTTTCCATCCTCTGTTTAAATATGGTGTCTGTGACTGAGTTTTGTGTTCCGGAGGCATGCGGTCCAGAGAGAGGGAGCCAGAGTTGCTTCTCTGCCTTGGCGCTTGGGAAAGAGCAAATGGGGCTGCCACCTGCCCGGTCTGGGGATGGTTCCAGAATGGCTCAGGTTATTCACAGCACAGATCCACCCGGGAATAAAAATACCATCCCAGAAGGACTCTCCTTCTAGCCACAAAAATACCTATGTGGGTATACAGGGATACTTGAAAAAAAAAAATGACACAAGGTTTAGGAGCAACCATCCTCTTGGAAAAGAACTAAAGTAATTAGTATTGGCCTTTCAAAAGTGAAGCTAAAGAAATCCAGGAAGAAAGAATGAGGGCAATTCAAGAAGGACATAAACTTAAGATAGTGAGAGGAAATATGGCTAGATTTTAGGAAGAACTTCCTGACTGTGAGAAGAGGGAGACATTTAGAAGGCATCTCTTGGGAGATGTATAATACAAGATCAGCTCTCTTGGTCAGGATCAAAAGTAGGTCCACTTTAACACAGAAGGTTAAACTGGGCAATTCTACAAAGTTCCCACCAGCCTTGGGCATTACACTTAATTTTAGAGAAGAACTGACTTCCTTAGTAGAAGAACTTATCCTCTCCAAGCTCCCTGCCCATGTGTCCTTTTGAGCATCATCTCTCCAATTACAAACTCTCTGGCATAATCACTGCACCCTCAACAAGAGGCACGGGGTGCAGGAGATGAAGAGTTGGACTCGCCTTTCCAAAGGATTCAAGTTTGTACCCATTCCTCCTGGATTTCTCAGATTCCTTCCCTGGGACTCACTCTCACAAAGCTTCCTACACTCTAGGCTTTATCAGTAGGGTCTAAATCCCTCCTCTCCATCCTCCCCTAACCGGCTTAGAACCAGTCACTCCCTTTCTAAGCTGGTCTCATTCTCAAACCCTCACATGCCATGGGAGGTAGTGTCTCCACATTTCATACTACCACTTTGGAACTGTACATTTCTAAAAATTCATACAAATCCTATATTGCCTTTGACTTGGACTTGTGTCCAGGAACAGAGATGTGTTCAGAGATTCTATGCTTATGGGTCAAAGAGGGGGCTATTGTTGATGTGACTGTATTTCTCCTTCACTTATTTAGAGAGCTTGTCCACCTGTGTCTGCTATCAGCAACATGACTTCTTTGGCTCTCCAAAGTTATTCTAGTCGCCATATAAATCCAGAAAGAAAAAAAGAGAAAAGAAGAATTGCCCAAATTCTCAAAAAGGACCTAGAAAACAGCTGATGTACTAAAATCCAAATCAAGGTACCATACCCTTGGCTGGTTAATGTTCAAAGTAACTAAAGCCTTCCCCTCCATGCTTAGACTGAAAAACAACCCTGGCTTCTTCCCCCTGGACCAACATGCCTCCGGGCCATGAAACCCAATCTAGAAACCATGTTTAAACAAAACAATGAAAAGAATGAACATAGACCAAAACCTATCCATGTAAGGCAGGAACACTGCATGGAAAATATAGAGTACGAATCTACTAATTAATCAGACATGGTCCAGTCATGCATTCCAAGGTGTGGTCATATCTCAGGCTGGAGTTTACTGATATATTCATTTATTTTGAATACAAGTTCATCTCTTGATTAATGTTTTATGATATTTGAGTACCAAAAGACAAAAAACAAAACCACTTAAGCCCATGAACACCTATGGTTGGTTATTGTTCAGTCTGCAAGCCCTATTAAGTTCAATATTAGGTTTTCACCATGCTGAAAAACACATTCTTATGTGAGCTGCAGCTTAGGGCAGAGTCAACTCTCCAAATAAAGGGAATGGGTGGGGAGGGAATAAGTCTAGCTCCAAAGATTAATAAATGAAAATAGAATCACATAGTGAAATACACGGGGTTATATTGTTGTGGAAACCTCCATGGTTCTTCTTTTTGTTCCGACTGAGAAATTAATTCTAGAAAAAAGGATTTCAAACATCAAGATAAATAGAGACAGCTGTTGGCACTTCCTCTGCTTTGGTAGTGCCCCTTAAATTCCAGTTCCAGATCAACACAAGGATAACTCTCTGGCCACATCTTAGGAAAATGCCCATGGAGTTGAGTAAATAATACAAGGGTAATAATGAAAAATAATGAAAGCTGATGCTCGCATTATTTCCTGTGTGCCAGAAGATATTCTAAGTGCCATATAAACTTGATCCTCGCAGCTACATGATGAGGTAGTACTATTATCATTCCCATCACATAGAGAGGGAAACTGAGGCACAGAAGCACTTGAGGTATTTTCCCAAGGTCAGGTGCTTAGTAAGCGGCAGAGTAGGGATGTGTGTACACTAGCTGTCAGACTCTGAGCTCTTAATAACTGTGCTATAAAGCCTCTCAAAGAAAGCTGTTCATTTTGGCTGAAGAAAACTGTAGACTCCCAAGAGAGTGTGCATCCCTTTCCAAACTTCAGCCTTTCTCTAAGAATAAGAATAACAAGAGTAATAGCTAAAATTTGCTGAGCATCAAATGTGCCAGACACTGTAAAAATTGCTTTAGAGCTTTCTATCAAGCCACCTTTACAATAAATATATATGCTAGGCATTAACCCCATTTTACATATTAGACAATTGAGGCTCAGAGACGTTAAATAAATAGTATAGAATAACAAAGCTAGAATGTGGCAGAACTTGAATGTGAATCCAGTCTGTCTTATTCCAAAACCTAAGCTCCTGTGTCCTACCCTCTTCTTCCTCCTGTGTATGTCCCATGTCTGAGGTGCTGGTGGCAGTCACCAAAACTCGGGCTCTTGGATTATTTACATCCAAGTTTAAAAGCCCTTCCTGGGACTGAAGATGGCTGAGAGGATGGCTCTCAGAGAGTCTGGCGGCACCGTTGCCATCCGTTGGCCTCAGCCACAGCTGTGGTTTCCAAAGGAAATAACTCATGCGGCCGTTGGTTGCACCTGTCACTCACTGGAGCTGGGACTTGCGTCAAAACACGCTGGTCCCACAGGGAAGAGAACAGCAGCTCTATCAGGCTGATGGACACCACGGGTCACTGTGGGATTTGTGAGCCTGTTTTGCTCACTCCTATACTGCCCCACCGTGATCCATTCTCTGCTTCAGAAGGGTCAGGGAGAGAGAGAGCAGCATTAGACTCTGGACAGTGTAGACCTTCAGTAGGAAGTGAAGGTGTGAGAAACTTCAGACCCTTGTCTTGTAACACAAGACACCAGGCAAGGGAAATTTTCAGGGTAGTTTGTGACTGTAGCAAATTGAGAGGAAACTGAGATGAATGATGTCAATTTGACACAACTAAATGCAATTCTGTGAACATTAACAGAGCATCTCCTCTGCATCTTCACCAAAATATAGGGCCTATATGCAAGTGTCATTATACCTACACCTTGTTATACTTTTACTGAGAAGACAAGCCATATGCACTTGCAACCCTTAAATAACAGGAAAAAAAATGGCATGGGAGTGAGTGCTAGGATGAGTGGTGAGTTCCATGAAAATAAGAGGACAGAGGTATGTGTGTGCTGAAATGGGCAAAAACACTCTGTGGACAGTGTAGGATTTGGTCTAGGGCCCAGAGCTGGTTCTTTAGAATTTCAGCACTCAAATCTTCCCTCCCAACCACAGCCTCCAATTTTACTTGCATGGGCGTCTAAGAGAACCAACAGTCATTCTCTAATCTTGAATCATTTCCGTTCTCTAACATGTGGTTTCCAGCGACACCTTCTTATGGATCTTTGAATCCCTCCAGGATTCTGCCTTTCCCTGTGGATACTGAAAATCTTTAGTCCTGCACCCTACAAGCTGCATCAGCTGCTTCGCCTTGCAATGGTGGTCTGGAGGTCAAAACTCAGAAGGAGGGATTGGGGGGAGCCTGCATAATTGTGCTGCCAGGATGTCAATTCTCTTCAGTTGGGGAATTTTCCAAAACCAAAGTAAAACCACTTTAAAAAAAAAAAAAAAAGCTTCATTTTATATCTTGAAAAAATAACCATGGAGATGATTTGGCCAAATATCGACTCTACTTTTGTGCTATTTAAACTACACAGAGGACAAGGTAAATTTTAAGCCCTTCATTTAAAAAAAAATAACATGAGGGTCCTTTATCTTCCTGTCATTGAGGCAAAGATTATCCTCCATCGTCCTCTGTCCTTGATGGAGATGAGAATTCAGATGCTTACAGATGAAAATTCTTAATGTCTTTAGAAACACTGGGTTAAGGTACCTTCCCCAATAAAATCTACATTGCTCTACATATTCAAAAAGTATCCACACTTTACTGGATTGCCTCTATGAATCCCAGAACCTAAAAGCAGCCTAATGCATCCTAAACTGTTTTCTTGAAATGTTCAGAAGCTACCTGAGGACAATTATACCAACTCTGCCTAGAAAATCCAATGTTTTGGTTTCCCCATATGGCTTGAGGTTTTGGCAACCCCTCCAGAGAATCTGACAGCCTTTTCCATGGAAGCCTCTGGTAGTCTGATTGCCCCAAGTAGAGTATCAACTCCTCAAGGTCAGACTCATTCTCAAGGTCTCCTTCCTTTGTGTCCTCCAGCACCAGGTAGAGTGCCTGGTACATTGTAAATGCTGAAAACTGCAGATTGAATTGAATAAATCATAACCAAGTCAAGCACAATGCCATCATAAAAGAACCAGAAGGCAAGAATCAAATTCTGGGATAGGACTTATGTCAGGAACAGGGCATTAGGCAGAACCAGTGATACTAGAGATCTTGGTAATTTTTAATGCTTTTAATCCAGGTCAAGCCCTTTCTAATCAATAATCCAATCTCAGGACACAATCAAGACAAACCAAATGCCAGCAAGATAACAGTAGACTGACTCAGCTCCCTTCTGTGCTCCCAGAGTATAGCACCATGCTTGGCACCACGAAAGGAGTCTTTAAAGTTTATTAAACTAAACTGAACAGTGAAAAATTCACCTAAATTTTACAAAGGCATGAAAGTCCAGGAGATAATGTGGATTAAAGAATAGGTGGACCCTTATTACTGGATGTTCTGTGGTTTCCTGGGACCATAGAACAGGCCTTCCATATGAAAGGTCCTTCTCAAGCCATGATACACAGCTGCCAATCCTATGGACACTTCCAATCTAAGTACACAAATGCAGAGCCAACCACAATTAAGCATTTCATATTCCACTTTGACTGCTGTCAACTGACTTCAGTCCTGGACATACTTTCTTATCGGCAGATGCCAAAGAGGAATTCTAGTCGCAAAGCCCTGCATTCTCCCAAAGATGAAAGCAAGATTCACAGGGTGCCTCTACCTTAAGGCACTTAGCCCAGGGAAGCTTTACCCAGAGACAGGCATGGTGCTTCAGATGACCCATGAGCCCTCTGAAATTATTTTAAATTATTTTCATGTATTTCTCCAAGGGATCCATGACCTGTATAAAAGGTTAAAATAACTGATTAAAGACTTAGATATTTTAAGTTTGCTTAAAATCATCTGCTAGGTAACAGGCTCAAAAAAGGCAGCATGGGGTGACAGAAAGAGCATAGGATTTAGAGTCAGACCCGCTTGTGGGTGATTTTTAAATCTGCTACTTCCAGCTTCCTAATCTGGGCAAGTTACCTAAACCATCTGAGAACCTATAAAATGGGGACAGTAATAGTCAACCTCCAAGAATTGTTGGAAGGGGTGGCTGCCGTGGCTCAGCAGGCAGAGCTCCGACCCACCGTGCTGGAGGTCTGGAGTTCGATCCCTGGTGCCTCCTGCCCATATGCAAATTAAAAAAAAAAAAGAGTTGTTGGAAGGGTTAAATTAGATGACGTGTATAAGCCACTACTGCAAATAAGGCCTTCAATAAATGCTAGTTCCCTCCTCTCTCTTCATTCGCTATCTTTTTTGTTTTCCTTCTTCCTTCTTTCCTTTCTCCTTCCCTTCCTCCCCCACTTTTTCTCTTTCTCCCTTTCTTTCTTTCTTTATTGCAACAGCAGGTTCAGTACTTTGAACAAATGTCCCTTTTCAAAGAGCACAGTTCTCTCATCTAACCTAACAACAAGTTGACATCCCATTGCATGCATAGCCTGATCAACATTATCCCTTTACTGAAAAACATGGAGCACATTGATGGACTTTTGTACCATATTGAGCATGGGAACTTTTCTTTCTCTCTGTTGTTTGTTGTTATTTTGAGTAAGCCAAACCTGATAACCTACAAGTTATGCAAAGGAGATTATAGTCACTAGTGGCAACAAGTGGGAAGTGACACAAGAAGAGGGACGGCATGAGAGGAACTTATTAAAATTAAATTTTGGAAATATGGAAATCTGAACACCAGAAACTCATATTTGCATAAAGAAAGATGCTGTACTCAATGCTAATAACATTATTTAACACTTCCCAGAGTCTCAGTGTACACGTGCCTTCACAAACCAGTTTTGCATGCCAGAGTTACTCAGAATAATTCTGTAGTTTTTTTGGGGGGGAGGGGGGATGTGGGGGGAGGGATTTGGCCTTATGGATGATTTAAAGTTGCACTGCATGAGTCATGTAAAACCCTCCTCCATGCACTCCATCTGTGAGGAGAGGAGAAGAAAACAGAACAGGGGATGGAGCCAGGTAACCAAGGGTGGGGGAAGGGATGTGAGATTTCAAAGCTTGCCAAAGATTATAAAAGTCCAAAGGTTAATTTTTTGGCTTCAATTTTACCCAAGTGAAAAATTCCCAACTTTCTCTAGTTGGTTGTTTCACTCATAGGAAGTGCACAGTTTTATTGGACTCAAGCAAATCCATTTCTTCCCTAATTTTCATATGCTGGATTCAATACTGATTTACATCCACATTTATGCCAGAGAGTTTAAAAATCTGCTATTGTTTCCTTCCCAAGCTGTAAGGTGGGGGGTTGGGAGGACAGAGGAGTGGAGTTAAACGTGAGGGAAAGGAGAGAAGGGGAACGTGGCTGGCAAAGTGAGGAGGAGAAGAAGAAAGAAAAACTTCACCCAGTAAGCATTTTCCATACTTCATAATTTGATTTTGAAGGCTAGTCATATCAAAGAGCAAAATATTCAATATTGTTAATTCAGTTTTGCAAAATATATTCTTAATTTAAAAATGCTTTTGCTCCGGGTGGCGGTGCAGTAATAAAGCAGTTATTGACCAGATCTTATTGATTGTAGAGTCTGCGGGCAAAGACCACTGACCTTGCTCACAGTCTTATTGCTTCCTCCCTCCCTGGCCTTCTTCATCTATGCTCGCTCAATAATATATTATTAATATATATTTTTAGCAAAAACCATATGTTACAAGGTTAAGGGCTTCTTAGTGATTTTTTTTTCAAGCTACTGTGCCTTTGGGGTGTTAGGAGAAGAACAAACGAGTAACCGAGTGTCTAGATTTAAATGGCTTTCCTTGGAAATCCTTTTCCTGATATGGGAAGCACGTTTTCACCATCCACCTTTTCTGGCACATAGGACAGAAAGAAATGACTCCTAAGCCTCAGGGAACTGCAGTTTAAGCAATGGAGTAAGCAGAAAGAAGGAACCACAACATGGCTGTAAGACCAAATTCAGTACAAGCCTATGTCCTTTTCAGAAAAATAACTCTTAGCCCCAAAAGGAGAGAAATCTGTGGTCAAATAAAATTTAATAACCAATGGTACACAAATCTTCCCATTCCATCTAATAGCTCTTTCATGGCCTTTTCCCCTACACCTTCATGACCATCTTCCTTGTATAACAACCATATATGATATGCAGAGATTGTTTACTTTTTTCATTTGCACATAAACTTTCTCACCTATCTTTCTGGATTTTTCCCTAAGAAACGTGAAAGTTCCTTGAAAGCAAACACTATACCATATGCTCTTTCAATATCCCTTCTAAAATCTGTCATGTGCCATATTCATAGCAAGTATGCAATAAATAATTATCGAATTGGGTTGTAAATGATCCATATTAAGCCAACAAACACTCTTAATGCTTCCTTTCAAAGTAAGCAAGAAAACGGAGCCCAAGAGTGGGCTGTGCTTCTGCGCTGTGCCCCAGGAGACTCTCTAATCGTGGGGTTAGCCTGTCTCAACACAGCTGCAGGTGAGGGGAGGAAGAGCCAGAGAATGTTGAGTCTGATGACCGTTGTTCTGAACTTTCTCATGCCGTTGCATCGTGATATACAATTGGACTTTCAAGTCATGTATGAACTAGGAAAGTGATCGTGCCTTCCAAACATGGCACTTAGAAGAAGCTTAGCAAATCCCCAAGCTCACAGACAGATTAAGACTTGAAATAAAAGGACATGATAGTCATCTGCTACTTCTGACGATACTACCCCACCCACGTCTCTCCGTGTCCCACTCGTGAATGTGGTACTTCCTCAAATGGCAGAACAGACAGCAAGGTCAACAGCGAGTTTTTTCTGATGCCTCTCACACTGCCTGTCCCTATTGTCTGGGCTCCTGCTTCTACAAAGATAAAGTCAGCCCACGAAATCCAATATTTTTAAGGGGAAAAATGGAGCAGCATCCAGATCTTTATTGGCTGGTAGTTTCACTGTCTGCTGAAAGGGGATAGAAGAGAACACCAGTGAGCGGTGACAGGACATTGTGGTCTAACAAAAACCACCCAGGTGAGAAGGAGGAGTGAGGGGAGCACTATTGAGTTGTGGGGTCACTGGCAAGTTTCTCATCCTACACTCGGGGTTCTGGTGGGTATCAGCTGCTCACTCAAAAAAGTCTAATAGGAAAGAATGCAATGAAAATAACTTCTTACAGTTATGTAGGGAGAGTTGTGGGAGCCAATAAGGAATGGTGAAAGGACTAGCTTCAGTGGTAAGCTTTGTCATCTCTAGGTCCAGAGGGGCAAGTTGCTGGAAAATGGGATTGCTGGAAAATGATAGGAGCATAACTGTGGGAAAGAGACCATCCACATCCACGGCAATGCAGCCACAGAGGGACACAATTACTGCCAACGCCATCCGGGGGTCATAAGACTCCAACCTCTGTCCCCTTAATCTTATGTCAGTGTCACCCCTTGGCTGAACACGAGTATAAACCAGAAGACAAGGGAAACTGGATGACAGGGTCTTCTGGGGTCCACCTACCAGGTCACAGTGCCAGGCGAAGGTGTGTAAGGAATGGATCTGGAGGAGCAAAGTGGCGACTAGTCCCATCTTTGGGCCACGTTTTTCCCTTTGTCATACAGAAATAATCATGCAGACCTACCTAGCATGCAGGGTCCACTTAAGGACTCCGTGTAATCGCAGCCATGAGCACACTTTGTTAAAGTTTCCAGCCTGGCACAGACGCTGTGTTGGGGATGACCCCCCCACTCTGCACTCTGTGGAGCCCCCCACCCCTGCCCACTCCCCGGCCAAGGGGGGCTCCTCCACCCCCACCCAGAGCCAGAGAGATGTGAAGGGAGCAGCACAGGGCTCTGCAGGTGGTAGAGAGAGGGGGGAGCTGCACACGCAAGGAAATAATAGAGACCGGATTGTTGATGCTTGTGGGAAAGGGCGCATGAATATGGATAAAACCCTGTGCGCATTTTGCTAATTACCCAGCATCAGTGTTGAAGGAGAAAAGAGCCCACTGCAGATTTTCAAGCCAATCCGTCACTTTGAGCCTGCCCCCACCTACACACACACACACAAACACACACAGAAATCACCACTGCTGCCACCTCCATTTTCTCTGCCCTCGTGTAAATGACTGACAGTGGTCCCCTGAATAGGAACCGTGTGGACCCATTTGAGTTAAATCTGAATTGACAGAAGATTCCAAACCTGCGTCATGCCAGAAAGCTCCAGGAGGAAAGTCCCATCCCCTTGGTCCCAGCTGGCAGAGCCATGTTCCAAAAATTTCCTGCCAGAGTCGAGGCAACCTTATAATCTCACAGGCAAGGACGTGAGGTAAATCAAAGGGGGCAGGGGGGCAGGAAGACAAAAGATATGTGCTACAGTGGAGGCCCTTTGCACAGTGAGCCAAAATAAGGGAGAAAAGCTTAAAAAATTATTCCACTCTTTGGTTCCTATGTTAAATTAAGGTCTCTTTCCTTTTCCAACCCACCAGAAATTTGCTTGCCCAAACTCTGGCTAGATGTTTGGAGTTATGTAGACCTAACTCTAAGGAAGGAAGAGATGGCAAATTCCAGCCTTTGTTTCCTAGAAGTTCCTGGGCTTCTCCCAGACAACCCTCTGGGAGAAAATGTCTGCTGATTCAGTCTTCAAAATCATCAGGAAGGGGGCAATTGGGAGACGTGCTCAGGGGAAGAGCTTGTTTAGGATGGAGATGTGGAGTAAGCACTTTTGGTCCCAAAGTCCAATATTGAGAGCCTGCCAGGGAACGTGTGCCTTTTGTCTCAAGATTAAGTAAGCTAAAAGGCAACCGTTGAGTACTTGTCCTGAGCTACATACTTGAGGGCAATAATAAAGACATAGCATCTTTATATCATTCCTTAAAATTGCTCTCCTCTGTCAGAAAGGCAGCAGTCAGATGCCTAGAAAACATGCTGGCCCACGAATCCGGAGACCTCGATTCCTACGCTGGCTCTGTCCCCATCCAGCTGTGTGATGATGAGTAAGGCATTCAGCCCTCTGGGCTCAGACCTACAATTCTCTTCATCTGTAAAATTAAAAAGTTTGCCCTTAAGAACTCCTCCAGTTCTAAACTTCAAAAACTCCATGAAAAACAATGCCAGTAGCTAACATATATTGAACTCTAAGTGCCAGTAATTGGACTAAATATTTAAATACCTTAGCTCAATATTTCTCAAGCTACCTTATGAGATAGGTGTCCTTATCCACATTTTATAGATAAGAAAACTAAGGCCAAGGAGAGGTAAATCATATTTCTTGAACTGGTTAAGTGGCAGGATAGAAATTTGAACCCTACCATACATAGCTTATTGGTAGTATAACGTATCAATTTAAAGCAGGCGTTTCATTGCTATACCCTACTATATAGTCTCGAGAATCTTAGTATAGTGTTTCTTCCATTACACCAAATTGCTTTTCTTCAGTTTCCTGGAGGAATTCATCCATCTCTGCATAGATCTCAGAAAAACCAAGAAGGGACCATGGCACCATGACCCAAGATTTCAAACAAGTTTTGATGGGTATTCCATCTTCAGAGGGCAGACACAAGCAAAATGGAATTTCTAGGTGAGTGCTGGTATCCAGCTTCGTTATATGCATTGTTCATAGCAGATGTTCAATAAATGTGATGCACATCTTGTACACAGCAAGTGCTAAATAAAGGCTTATCACAATGCCTAGCTTATAGTAAGTGCTCAATAGAATCCTGGTACAGAGATTAGGAAACAGCAGAAACTGTGAGTTGGAATGGGTGGGAAATGTATCCAAACAACTTAAAAAATAGAGTTAAATAAAATTAAGTGTACAATGACTACTCATATCATATTATCCACACTGGTAGCTTCAGCCCATAGGATTATTTCCCCATCCCTGCTCCACCGCCGCCCCTATCAAAAGCTATCCATTCAACCCCACACTGCCTCCCTGTGCCAAATGGAAAAAGCACCTTCTAAAAGCAAAGCCTCCCTAGGCCAGGCTTACTGCCATATTTCTGCCTTGGACTTTTGCATCTAACTTTTCAGCAGGGGAGGCGGGAGCCGATTGGATTATAAGAATACAAATGGATTAATTTGGGGTGGATTAGATACATCACAAAACATAAGTTTGACTTGCATTAACATAAAAATGTCATAAAAATGTAGATGCTGAGGCACAGCTTATTTGTGATGCTGCTAATGCATTGTTACTCCAGCAAAAGATGTACACAATATTTACGCTATATCTGACCACATAAAACATGTCGTATACATATGCAATTTTTCATTATGTAGAGGGAAAGAGCCAGAGGGCCCTTCAGAATTTCAATTCTTGAGCTTCTGATTTTCCCTTCTTTTTAAAAAAATCTTTTTTTTTTATTTTCAAGAAACAAATACAGTTTTAAACCATCATTACTGTATTCTGAACAGTTAATATTTCATATCGTGACATCTCTGCTCAGAGGTAACAGGTTTAGTTGATTACTATTTGTTTATAGCGCCAGAGAAACCTGCAATCACAGGGAACATAGAAGGATTGCAATTAGATCTATTGGCTGAGAGATGCACCTCGCTGACCCACGGTTAAGCGGTTAGCGCTCTCAGAGAGAAAATGCCTACTGGCAGCTGGCACATCTGCACATAATAATACGGGCAAAACTGACACGGCCACTAAAGGCTGCTGCTCTCCTCTTTACCCAGAAGCTCAAAACAGATCATGCTTTTTAATAGTGCATCAACACATTTCT
The DNA here is from genome assembly GCA_004026745.1 of Myrmecophaga tridactyla. NCBI lineage: Eukaryota > Metazoa > Chordata > Mammalia > Pilosa > Myrmecophagidae > Myrmecophaga > Myrmecophaga tridactyla. The sequence continues at coordinate 17,978 of PVIY010020179.1, read as the reverse complement.
TCTAAATTAGCATAATCATATGAGTTATGGGAGGAGGCGGGTGCATCTTGGCGAAGCTGCTGTGAATTCTTCAAAGTATCTAAACGAAAAGGATTTCTTTTTGTTTTTGTGTTTGTCCCTACAAACCTGATGCTATACCCACCTCATAGTTTGTTTGTTTGTTTTTCTCAAAGAGAAAGGAGAGGAAGAGGGCAATAAAGAGAAAGTTAATGAAAATGTTTTTAGCGAAACAATTCGTGCCCTATGTGTGGGCAGCAGATATACACATACCTGAGGCAGATGGGTGGGGGTGTGGGTATACCATCCATGCACAAATCAGATTTTATCAGCACTGTGATGACAATGATGATGATAATAACTAATCCCAAGTGAAAGCTCACTATGTGCCTGGTGCAGCTGGGACGTATAAATTCTTCAGGCTGACGCTTCTATACCCCGATATTCCATCGATCAGCCATTTGGTAGAGTTCAAAACAAATGGGACTGGGCAACTCAACTGGAGAGGCTTTCTCAGATATGACAGAATGAAATTCAGAGACTAGGTCAAGCAAATTTCCACACTGCTTTGGGACAAGAAACAGTGCCCAAGGTTCTGATGGCCTCTTACCCCCTACTATCGGCATTCACAAGCCACTGGCAGTGTCTGGGATGTTGTCAGACCCCCTGTGTCAGAGTTTAACTCTCCTGCATACCCAGGAGCATCACCAACCTGGGACGTAGGCTTCAACTCCTTGGGATGGAGATTCTAGTCCCTTCGTCTCTACCCTGTATCAACTATGTTTGGCCCCAACTGGTCAAACCATCACATTCATTCATTCACAGAGATTATTAAGTTACTCCTTTTATTTGAGATATTGCAATAGACTGCAGTGCTAACAAAACAGGTTTTGGAAATGACTTCAGATTATTCTGCCGTATATTCCATGTTCTGAGGAAATCATTAACAATGAAAAGAGTAAACACTCAATATCAGGCAAATTGGTACCAGGCTCTTCAGACCCCTTGCAAGTCAACTTACATTGCCAGTATAATGGGAAGCCCAGTTTGCACACAGAAATCCCCTACAACGAGAAATCTAGAATCCAAGGAATAAAACTCAGGTTGCTCAAGTTCCCTTCTTTCTAGAGCAAACTGGCATGTGCCCCTCACAGAGAAGTCCAGAAGTAACCTAGCAAAACATCTGCAACAGTGTGAGCTGGTAGGTGGCTGAGTTAGGACAAGAATACCAGTTTGTCAGACACTTAAATCTGTGCTCTTGATATTATACTAGGTGTCACAGACAATAAAAATGGCATATGGTCCCTGCCTTCAAGTTCCATTAAGTACAATTACAGACAAAAATACCTAAGTCAGTACATGAGACAAGAGCTGAAAACAACTTCATTTTCAGACCTTTTCAAATCCACAAACTGAGCCATAAAGCAAGCCTTAAATTGAAAAGAATCCCAAAGACTGTAGGCTTTGATCATAATGCAATTATATTAAATTTTAAAAATAAAAAGGAAAAGCTTCTATAAAGCTCTAACATATATCTAGTGAGAGGCCCAGAAGGAGAGGAAAAAGACAATGGGGCAGAGGCAATATTTAATAATAATAACAATTGTTGTTATTATTATTATTATTATTAATAGATAAGAACTACCAAAATTGATGATCAGATTCAAGAAGCAGAACATATTTTTAGCTAAATAAAAATGGACACCTAAATAATACATCACTGTGAAACTACAGTACACCAAAGACAAAAAGCAGATCTTAAAAGTAGCCAGAGGTAAAAAGAACATTATTTCAAAGGAATAATGATTAGCCTGACAACTGAATGCCCATCAGCAACGATGGCATCCTGACCAGAGGGAAAAGTATCTTCAAAGCACTGAACAAAATACTTGTCATATCAATCTAGAATTATATGCCCAGTGAAAACATCTTTCAAATACCAGGGAAGAATAAAAACATTTTCAAGCAAGCAAAAGTTATGAATTTGCTACCAAGAAATAGTTACTAAAGAAAATTATAGAAGGTACATTTCAAGCAGGGAAAAAAAAAATGAGCTTACGTTAAAGGTCTACAAGGAAAAAGGAATGATTGTGATGGCTTTGTATTATGTCAGTTTGGGTAGGCAGAACTACTTTTCTGGAATGTATTCTTAGATGTTTTCAGTTAGGGTTAGCCACAAGGGAGATTTGAAACACAGAGGAGTCATTTTGCAGCTGACAGAAGTTGTTGTCGATGTACAGATTCAGTTCATTGGTGTAATGGTGTAATGCAGAAAGTATACTGCTCTACCTTCCCCTGGATCCTCATTCAGATTCTCTGACTCCTGGACCAGACTTGTGTGTTCAGTTCCATGATCAAGGATCCCTGAGGATACAACACATTGACACCACCAAGGTCAAGGGTACTAAGAACTGACATGGGTTTCACTCCATCTTCATTAGATTCTAGCTTGTGCTTGTGAGTTCTAGCTTGCTGTCAATTGCCCCCATTTTATATCCATCCTGTCCCAACTGCCTGTGGACTTCAAGATCCAACATCAGAAATGAAGACAACAGACGAAAATCACCATATTCAACCACCAACAAGAATGATCAATGGATACTCAATCTTAGGGTCAAATTTGATATGGCAGTTTCCAGTTGACCAAGAGAGTGTTGTAAGCTCCAGAGTACCATTGCCCCACAGAATCCTTGAACAACTTGCAAAAACTGGCAGAGCCATCTTCCTCAGGACTCTAGAAACAGTTAAAGGATTGCAGTAACTGGGTAAGCACCAAATCAAGAAAATGCAGCTTTAAAAATGGTAGGAGAAACATGTAGCGCCCTTGCTGGCCCGCCTCCAACCCCCCTTCCCTGGCACAGTGTGAAGCCAGCCTGCACTCCCCTTGTGGGGCCTTGGCCCTGTTCTGGAGGGAGTGGAGTAACCCCTATGAACACAGAGGGGTGCCTGTATGTTGTACCAGTTTATTGGGTGCCAGCCTGAGAGACTGAACCAGGAAACTCTTTTCTGGCTTGCCCTCTTAAAATTTGCCTGTAGGCAGAAGCAGTTTGCAGACAGCTATAATGGTGTAAGAAACAATTAAGTCAAAGTGGCCTGGAGCAAAGGATTACCTGCTTAGAGACATCTGAGTAACTAGGAGGAGAAGAAAGTCTATTTCTTAGGGAATAGAGAGGGTATTTGAGTTCCTGTAAATGGGGGAATTCCTGAGGCCATGAGCAAAAACAAACCCAGGACAAGTAGATGCCTCAGAAAAGATTAAATAAAAGCATATCACTATTAAGTTTCTTATTATTTGATAACTATATTCTGGTTATGTAGTAGAATCTTTGCTCTTAGGAAATACATAGACATAGAGGTATAAAGGCACAAAGAGTATGACACAATGTAAAATGATTCAGAAAATAATACAATAGATAGATAGCTAGATAAATCAAACGTGTCAAAATAAAAATCAATGAATCTAGGGCAGCTGCCGTGGCTCAGCAGGCAGAGCTCCGACCTGCCGTGCTGGAGGTCTGGAGTTCGATCCCTGGTGCCTCCTGCCCATATGCAAATTAAAAAAAAAAAAATCAATGAATCTAGATAAAAGGTATGACTGTTCTCTGTATTATTCTTGTGATGTTTCTGTAAGTATGAAATTATTTCAAACTAAAAACTTCAAAAAACAAAATAGAAAAAATGAGGGGAAAAAAGGAAAGAAATGTGTCCTCTATAGCCCGAGGTCAGCATTATACACGGCTGGATTTCAGTACAATGTCCCACTTCAGCCAGGAACATTGTCCAAGGCAAACCTTGCACAAACATACTGTGGTGGACCCCAGAAAAGGCATGTCCTTTAATCCTTATTCAATATTGCTGAGTGGGAACTTCCACAGATATGTGACTCTACCCATCTGAGGTGGTCTTGCTTAGTTTACTGGAATCCTTTAAAAGAGGAAGCATTTTGGAGAGAGTCCCTTTTTAGAAGGACAAGAATGCCAGGAAGCAGAGAGCCACCAGAGACCTTTGGAGATGAAGAAGGAATATGTCCCCGGCGGAGATTCATGAAACAAAAAGCCTGGAGAGAAAGCTAGCAGAGGTCACCATGTGCCTTTCCAGTTAGTGAAACCCTGAACATCATCCGCCCTTCTTGAGTAAAGGTAACCTCTTGTTGGTGCCTTAATTTGAACATTTTTATAGACTTGCTGTAATTGGGACATTTGCATGGTCTTAGAACTGTAAACTAGCAACATAATAAATTCCCCCTTTTAAAAGCCCTTCCATTTCTGGCAGCCAGCAAACTAGAACATTCACACAGCAATCCTGGCGACAGACCTTCCTATCCTTCCAATAAACCTCTGATTTGGGCATGAGTATTTCCACCCTTTACCATCAAATGATCCCTGACCTCTTGATCTCAACCTACCAGCAGCATCCTAGAACCAGATTCCCATCTTCTTCTCTAGGGCCTTGATCTCATGGGGTACATGTTTCCTCTATTCTGAGAAATTCTTGATGGCTACACAATGTCTCATTCCTCCTTGTATTCTGAGAAACTGACACAGAAATATTGCTCACTAACTACTTTCAGAATGGGGTGGAGCTGAGATATATCAACTGTGTGGATTTGTACCATCATTACAGTTGGTCAAGTTTGAGCACCCCCAAGAAACCTTCTCAGTTGTCCTGATGCCAGTAATGTCTACCCAAACATGTGCTAGGAAAACATTGGTGTGACATGTCCAAAGCATTTGAAATATGTGCTGTTGCAAGAAGAAAAACTATATCTCTGCCTGAAGTCGTAGACACTACTTTGGTGGATTTGCTTGTATTTTAACCTAAGCTTTGGGAGGTGATGGGAGTGGAGAGAAATTATAAGCCCCAAGGCAAGTTTTTATCCTTCCTGCTAGCAAGCACATCAACAGAAATGTTTAAACTTTCTGGAAGTTGGAGAGGTGGGGTAACTTAGCATTAGCATCTTTGAAGGTGCTTTCTGTCTCCAAAAACTTGCTGTCTCAATAATTACAAAGGGAGAGGATAGGAAATTCTTAAGCTCCAACCTAAGCCTTAAGAATGTGTGAGTCTTCCAGGTTCTCACTCTAATCAGGGCAGAAAAAGCAGTTGAGAGACTGGACTCAGAAACAAGCATACCTACGTATGCTCTCTTTGTCCCTTAAGAGTCTGGCCATACAAAGAAAGTAGAGGAAACACAATAACAGACCACAGGATGAGCTTCTTCATTCAAATGAGGCCTTTCCATGGGATTCCTTCCCAAAACCCTGAGTCTTAAGCAATGCAGGAGTTACTGAAAAGAGGGAGTAGCTAGAGTAGCTAGAGGGAAGGAGTAGCTAGAGGGAAGGAGCTGACAAGATCAGCTATAAGACTGCTCTATTCTATTTCAACAAGGACATGTCACTATAAATTTGACCGGAACAGGCATCTAATTGTACGACCTAAATCATTTCTATTTAAAGATGAGAGACAAGCAAGTCCTGACTGAAAGTTCTTTTTGGTGAAGCTAACATGTTCTTTTTCCTATTGCTATTTTTGTCATTTTAAAGTTACAAAAGAATTACTACTTGTGCGAAGGAGTCAGGACGCTTCATCAGACAATTTTGTAGTCCAGTGGCATAATACTTGGATGTTTTCCAAAGCCTAGAACCTGGGAAGTGAATTGAAATGAGAAGGACAATTTAGTGGTCTTTCTTGAAAACTTGAGTTATGCAGAGAGCTCTGTCAAAATACCTAGTTCCTACTGGGATAGATTTAGGGGAAATTCTTAATTGAATGGAGGAAAAGCTATGTCCATGGAGCCCTTAATAGAGCTAAAACCTCCTTGGAATACCTCTGCCACCAACTCTGGCTTGTCACCTGAGGGGGAGAGAAGCCTCAACAGAATAAAGAATGAATAGACCTTAACAATGATTTTGATGAAAAACTAATTAGGAATATAACAAGGATATTATTAATTCCTGCCAGAATCAAAACTACAGACCTGATCATGTAGGAAACTTGAGCGCTAGAAAAGAGCAGCTCTCAGACCTGCTTTGAAAACACCCACTTGGGAAGGACAGGACGGTGAATGAGAGTACCCCGAAGGGAGGAAGAGACATGGGCAAAGGCAGACAGGACGTGGCGCCCTGACTTTGGAGAGGTCGCAGGAGTGAGAGGTCATTTCACTCTGTGTGCCACCCCGAGAGAACCGAATGGGTGACAATGAGCAGAATTGAAGCTGGAGCTAAGGCCACTGGTGACCAAGGCAGAGAGCAGTGGGAAGAAATGAAACCCATGTGGAAAGCCAGTGAGCAGAGGAATCCCAATGCTGAAAGAAAAGGAACTGCACTCCCATAAGGGCCACCAAAGAATGGATGCTTTTAATTGTTTCAATATTTTCCCAAAGTTAAACTGAATACGTTTTAGGTTTTACTTTTTTATTGCTTTTTTTGCTATGAGGAAACTGTGATTTTTAACTGTAAGGAAACTTGGCAATTACATGTAAATGAGATGCAAGGTAAATTTCATGGACTTTATCTTTAAGATTGTAAAACCTTGGACTGATTTGATTTAAGGACAGCCCTCACTCAGCCCAGGGACAGCAACGACAAAAGAATCCTCATTTTGCAAGATGAGTTGGGTAGGTCCTAAGATGAGATTGGAAGCTTTCTTAATTAGCCATAGGAAGCAAGCCTTTCTCCAAGCTGGGCTGGACCGAGGAGCCCTGGCTTGGTGTTGGGTTCAGATCTCGATTAGATAGCCCACTACTCTCTACTCTGTCCTCTGTCCTCTGTCCTCTCACGACTTGGAAAATGTTATCTCTATTTTTTTTTTTTAGATCATTTGTAGTCTCTTCTCTTCCCTTGTCCCCCATCAAGAGCTGGACGATGCTATAATTTTCTGTTACTAAAATTTTTATTTCTCTAAAGTGGTCATAAATGCTGGCTTGATGACAATCCAGAAATACTCTATATACCAAACACAAAAACTCACTATGAAAATTGCTTGGTTTATTTTTGTTTATGTTACTGAGTTCTTGCAAATGACACAGCTGAATGTTTATCCTACCATAAGGAAATGCATTTTAGTATTTGTGTTTTTGTGGGGTTTTTTTGCTTTTGCTTTAAAAGATAAGGGCAATAAAGGTGGGACTTATACATACACACATACCCTACACACTACACACCACACACCACATACCACACATAGCACGCAAACATACATACTTGTAAGTTTAGAGAAAAGTTATTCTAAAAAATAACTTCAACCTTCCAAAGTTCTATTTCCTTCTCTTCCACAAAAATCAAAATACTTCTAGTTCAGAAGTCTTAAAACAAGTTGAGACTGCCTAGACCTTCATCATTTTTTTTATAATGCCCCATGCATGTTCCTAGGATGCCTAGGAGACTCATGGGCCTTAAGCTCACCTTTATGTGACGGTCTCCTCAGAAGTGGCTTTGGGGAAGGAGTGTCCTGGAACAGAATGGATGGAGACTAGCAGGCCCAGTGAGGAGTAAAACAAAAAGACCACAAGAGAGGGGCAGGTCGTGCTCATACCATTAAGTTATATAAGACTGCAGAAATCATAGTGGCAATAGACAATTTAACCGGATTTCATGGAGACTGCTGTGAAATGGCAATTAAATCTAGATGAATGAGTAAAGCAAATAATGGAGAAATAGGAGATGAGACATATGCATGTAAGATCCCTTATTTTGCAATTAGATATAATAAATGAGAGCTTTGGGAGTTGTGCTAATAATTTAATTACACACTTCTCGGCCACCACTGGAAGGCTTGTCTGCCCCAGACCACAATTGAGCCATTGTTAGAGCCTCACCTCATCTTCTCCTTGATCTCAAAGGGGAATAAGTGGGTGCCAGTCTGGTCATTTTATCCTCCTCTTTTTACAACTCTATAGAGTGAACAGGTGCTACATCAGGTTGGGTTTTTCTAAAAAAAATATCTTTGGTCTCTAGCCCTCTGCACCTCACAAAACCAATATTATAAAGAGATGGCCTCTGGGTCTTGAAAAGTTGACAAAGCCCGTGGAGAAAATGCCAGCTGGATGTTTCTTCCTAGGGAGCGACATGCAATCAGGTCATGTAGGTCTCTTTTGAATATTTTCCGAGTAATAAAAATTCTTTAGATCGTGAAAACAAACTTAGAAAAAAAAAAATCTTACTGACCATACATCCCAAAACAAAAGCATGGGTAGCTAATGACCCCACACACCCTATAAGCAGTTCATGTCTTTGTGATTGCCGAGGTGTTGGCTGCATGCCATTTTGGTAATTTAAGTCCAGCGAGGTCATTACTGCTGAACAGAAACATGTAGATTACAAAGGGCACTGGCTTTGGGTGGAATTGGGCTCAAATCCTGGCTTCTCAACTCCCTGATGATTGTGGCATTCTCCCTCTCCAGTTTCTTCCTCCATATAAAGAGATAATAACACCTACATCGCAAAGTTGGTGCAAGGATTTAAAAAGATGCATGGTACTCTAGTTCCATGCCTGGCATTCAGTAGGCACTGAGCAAACATCTTCGCCTTCCATTAGGTGAACAGTGCAGGTCTCCAGGAGGGTTCCAGGCTTCTGCAGATGACATTCATGTAGACCCTCCAGTCCACATTAGGACTGTTTCAACAAAATGGAAACTGAGTCACAAATTGGGGAATTGAGACCCAGACATTGAATCTTTTCTAATCATGGGACTGTACCAGCTTCTGCAAATGAAACTCATGCTCGAGACATTATGTTTAAAGCTGGGGTGGGACTTGTAATGATGTGTGGTTTGTTTGCTCATTCATTTCCTCCTAAAATTCTCTGCAATGCTATGTTATAATTATAATAAAAACAAAAGATTCTCGTATTTAATGTATTTAACTTATGCAGAATGCTAGAGCATCGCCGTAATTTTCTCCCATATAGAAATCCAGTAAGTTCCAGCAAAGTCAGTTAACTTTGTGACAATTGCAGAACAGGTCCCAAGGTTTAAAGAGTGTCAGTGGAGCCATGAGGATCCACAAGGGGTGGGGTGGCTGGGCTGATGAGAATCCAGACCACACACACACACACACACACATTCACACACAACTCTCCCATCAGGAGGGCATCGCGTGGGCTGGTCCTGTTAGCTAGCTATGTGTCACCAGTAGGGTATTTGCCTAAACTTAGCCTAGGTTTCCTCACCTCTAAAGTGAGGAGGGTGGACTATAATCTCTAAGGTCCCCCTCAGCCTGAATGTCCTTCTAGCTATGCATTTGTTGTTGTTGTTTTTGTTATCCTTTCCTCTCAATAACATAGATTTGAGTTGACAAATGAATCCAGAACAAGACAGTGCTTCTAAACTTCCAAAGCATTAGGATAACAAGTTAAACTATCTTTTCCTATTTCGTTAAAGTGCTGAAAACACACTGCTAAAATGTGCCAGGGGTCTCATTTCATCTGAGCACCCAGGGGGCGAGAGGCAGGAACCCAATACCCAGGGAGGGCTTTCTATGCCGTGCTCCGCCCTGGGCCGAAGCATGTGTGGCCGGACGAGGAATGTATCATCACCCATTATCTGCAGATGGCCCAGATCACCCCACAGGTGTGAGGCACAGATTCAATGGGGGTCTGACCGTCTCAGAAGCTCATCTGCTTCCCTCAACTGCCTGCACTGAGTCCACTGGCTTGTAGTGACGACTTTGCAGAAACTTCATAGCATTGAGCAGAAACTTGCGCTCTCTGGATTTCAGCATTTTCAGAACAAAATTCTTCGGGTTAAGCTTCAAAGTTCTCCGAGGATCTTCCCAGTCTTAAATTCAATGATTCTCTGGTCAACTCAACAACCCCAGAAAGTAAATTGTCCTTAGTATCTGTGAACCAAGGCCCATCTCTATATCTAATTGGATTTCATTGCTGAATCATTTCCCCCCCCCAGTCCTTTCTCTTGCCCACCTCCCATATAACAGGTAGCCGCCAAGAATGTGAATGCTGCAGAACCAGTTGAATTAGTGAAATGTCTGTTGCGTGGTAATACACTTCGTCATTAAAAAAAGGGGTGGCAATCAGCTTATGAGAACTGCAAAATTAAGTGACTTCTTATTTCTATTCTCACAGCTAATCAACCAGGACTCAGGAGACAGCTATTTGTTGATCTCTGAGTATAGGGTGGTGTCCTATCTGACCCTTTCAATTCAGTTGTCTACTAAAAGACCCGAGAAGTTATTGTATTTCTGAGACTTTTCATTGCTGGAAAAAAGAAGTGCAAGAAGATATTCAGTGGAATAAAAGAGAAGCATCGACGTTTCCATTGGTAATCGGGTCCGCGTATTCCCTGCTACTGAGCATTTTCAGAAGGCCTGACTGTCTGGGTTAATTGTTTAATGCTTTTAGTTAGAATTAAACTTTGCACCTGCTCTGACAGTGATAAATTAAATGTGCTCCTTTTCCAATACTGTTGCCCTCTTTAAGTAGAGACCAAGAAGTGTATCTCCCTTCTTCCCTTGCGTTTGAGGAATCTCTGCTACACTGGAGTGTAAACCAGCATAATTTGTCACTAGAGCTAGCGCCAATTAAATTGATTGCGTTGGACTGAACTCTGGGACCCCTAATGCAAGCACTAAGGGAAAAATGGGCTCTTTTCTGCCCATTCCCCCATGTGGCACTTAGGCATAGCTCAACAGTGGAAGGCTTTCAAGGTTCAAAAGGGTTTTATTTTCAAAAGAAATGGGCATTGATCAGTTGCATTTAAAGGCAAAGATAATTCCAGAGCTTGAAGGCTGGATTTGTGTTTAAGGTCTAAATCTCTTTCTTTAACCTTGGAGGGGGGGAGGCAGTAGAACATAAAAGCAACAAAGAGATTAAGATTACAAAGGGTTTGCAAGTGTAAATGATGTGGTGGTATTTGCCAAACACAACACAGTCCGCATTCACAAGCCCAGGCACAGGTCAGCATTTGATCTGCTGGTTTTACACCTGTAAAAACAACTTGTGTTTATTTGTCACTCAGCAAACCATTTGGGGCAGCGGGGGAGGGGGAAGGAAGAGAAAAAAATGGAGAGGAGTGAACTTTCTCATTCCAAAGAGTGTAAACGTGCCTTCCCCAAACCTACTGAAAAGTAAACACACTGAAAGGTCAGTGTGGCAGAAGCAATCAGAAAACCCCCTCTGTTTGTCAGTGCGACACATACCACACGGGAATAAGAGGAGCAGGAAGCTCTGTTCCTTTCCAACCCTGGGTCCTTTCACTCATTGTCCCACCTCTGATGCTTGGGTTTGTTATGCCACACCCTACCCAGGGGCTTGTAAATAAGCCCTAAATTAATACCGGGACTTTCTTTTTCCTTTCTTTATGGGCTACCAATTATGTGGTCCTCCACCTGACCTTTTAGCTCCATTTCCCACAATAAACCCTACCGAATATCGAATATCGCCCTTTGAGTAATCTCAGTTCTCAGTCAAGTCCACACATAGAGACTCAGACTTCAAATTAGTTGACCCTATTTTCACCACACACAGTAAAACCAATGGTAAATGTGTCCAGTGCCTTACTCAGGTTTTATTATTTACCCATCTCTATCTTAATGTGTAAAGTCTCCCTCAGCAGCACAGTCTCTCTGGCGTGATCTCAATTCTACAGTTCTTATCAGAAACTGAAGCCTTGTCAGCGACACCAAGAGAAGGCAGGTGGTACAATGGAGTATCCCTGCTTCAGAGAGGGAGCCTTAACAGGAGGGAAAGGGAAAGGAACTAGTGTTTATTAGTGCTTCCAAGGTCAGCTCAAATACTTGGATGTCCCGAGAAGGATAATATTTTGTTACAAATTTTGGTAGCTAAAAATTCAGCCCTCCTTTAATCTTATTAAAAAAAAAAAAAAAAGCTCAACACTTACATAGGAGAGAAGAGAGACCATGTACAAGTTTGGAGATAGTGGAAAGAAAGGAACGTTTGGGTGGCATCTCCCTGTCTCCCTAGCTTATTGAGCAATTTTGCTCTGGCCCCAAACTTGCATATTCCACCCAGAAAACAAGAGCCTTGCAGTGTAGTGATATCTAGTAATGATTGAGCATGCTCTTTAGGGTCTCATTCTTTTCCCAAAAAAACTGATCAAAGTATTTCTTCTAACCCTAAACCATAATCTCCTGATAAAAATTCTGGGTTAAAAAGCATGGAAATGTTATATTTCCCAGGATGTTTTCTCATGTCAATGATAAATCAGGGCCCTATATTAGTACTTTATGCAATGTATAAAATTAACACAAACACAGTAGTTTTTAAAAGACCCACTTATTACCTCACAGTTTCTGGAGTCGGGCGTCTGGAGACAGGTTAGCTGAGCCCTCTGCTCAGGGTCTCACAGACTGCAATCACCTGGCACAGGTGCCTCTTCCAAAATCAGAAGTTGTTGGCAGAATCCAGTCCCTTTAATCTCTGTTTTCTTCCTGGCTGTTGCCCAGGGACCTCTCAGCTCCTAGAGGCCATTCTCAAGTCTTTACCAAGTGTCCTCTCATTAGATATTCAGAGCATCCTCGTTTGCTCCCTCCAGGCCAGCAAGAGCATGTCTGGACTCCTTTTAAGGGCTTACCTGATTAGATCAGACCACCATCACCCCTGCCCCCAGGATAATCTCCCTTTTTAGAGACTCAAATTCAACTGATTAGGGACCCTTGACTACATCCGCAAAATATCTTTGCCTTTGTCATGTAGCATAACCTAATCATGAACTCACTATTCCTTCATTTGCACAGGTTCCACCTACATTCAAGGAGAGGGTGTGTACACCAGCAGTCAGAGCTCTTAGGGCCATCTTAGAATTCTGCCCAGCACAGGCCCCCTCTAGAGAAAGACATCCCAGACTGACCCTCCCCCTTTGGCCCAACGCTCGTTCGAAACCTTGTCTTAGAAATGTCATATATCCATATGACATTTATCTCTGCAAATGCTCCTAAGCTGTTGATGACTAAGTTCATCCACAAAGTCAATTGTTTTTAGGTTCCCAACTTTCGTCTGTGGATTCTTAAAGGAACCACTGACATTCTAGAATTCCCTGGATGATGGGCAGCTATAAGCTAGAGAGCCAGAGGGCCTCCTTTAGAGGAAGACATCAGTAGGCCTGAGGAGGTGGTCTGGTCTGTGTTTCTAAAATAGACCCTGCCTCTTGGGATACCCTCAGATGGGAACATGCCAAACATGCTTTATTGACACATGAAAGAAGAGGAAAAAATCAAACTTTCTCATTTCAATCATGGTAGCAGCCTTCACACACACACACACACACACACACACACACACACACACACAAGGAAGGATGGAAAAAGAGAAAAGCAGTTTGCTTTGTTCTAGTCCACCATATCCTTATTGGGTTACAAGGAAAAATATTTGAGGTACCCATTAGGAAGGAAGAAGAAATACATCCTTCTGATCTGAGAGGAGGTTGATTCTAATTACTGACACCAGATTATCCTTATCAAAATGCTGCTTTCAACAAGTTGCATTGTCTTATTAAAGACTGTCAACAGCAACCCGTGTCCTACTACATGAAGCTAAATTTGCCACATGAATTTTATTTGTCTCAGCCTGACACTGAAAATCTTCCATAGTCTGACCTACCTGCCTAACACTCCAAATTTTCCAAAATTGCTCAGCATAATTTTGATAGTCCCACCTTCCCCCCCAAAAAAACCACACTCATTCTTTTTGCCATAGTTTGGTCAATGCCAACCATGACTTTTACTTGCTCTTCTCATCTACCCATGCCGTTGCTTTTCTTTCTCTTATTTTATTTAACCATCTGTTACATCCCAGGAGCTGAAGGTTCAGATTCATTCTCACCTCCTCCAGGAAACCTTTAGGAACTGACTTGAACCTCATATTCTCCTCCTCTAAATTACCAATTTTTAGTTTGAATTTAATTAATTTAATTTAGTTCCTATTTGGTATCTTCTTTTCTAGTAGTTTGCTATGCCAAATATCTTGTTTTCTGAGGTGGTTCTTTGTACATTGTAGAATAGGGTTTTTTGATCTGTGGGTCAAGCTCTTTTAGTAAGACGTGAAATCAATTTAGAAAATTGCAACCAGAATTTGTAAAATGAAATGTTGGAAAAGTAAGGAAGAGAAAGGGAAAGGGAAAAAAGGAAGGGAAAGGAAGGGAAGGGAAGAGAAGGGGAAGGGGAAGGGGAAGGGAAGGGAAAGGGGAAGGGGAAGGGAAGGGAAAGGGGAAGGCAACGGGAAGGGAAGGGAAGGGAAGACCAGTGTATTGCAGATAGTAAGGGTGTTTGCTTTTGTGAAAATTTTGCTTTTGATATGAATGTGTATATTTTTATATACTGAAACATTAAGTTTGTATAGTGTATAATGATTTAAAATGTATTAATAATTGTAAATTAAATCAAAAACAATGTTTAGAACACTTTAGAACGCATTGAAACATGCCTAAAAAAATCAGAGATAGTCAGAAAGATGCCAAAGGGTTCCACGAGAAATCAGACACCTAACAGCCCTAAAACAAATGAAGTGAGCTGCCTTTGTGATCATCGAAGCAGATCTCACATCCCCAAAGTCTAATGACAGAGGATGTGATAAGTAATATTTATACATACTTTCATCACTTGCAAAGTGTTTTCATATTCTTTGTCACCAGTAATGCCATAAGGAAAGCCAAGTAGACATTTCACTGTTTTATGATTCCCATTTAAAAAACATGATACCTGAGATGTTAATTGGTTTGCCCAAGGCCATGTAGCAGGTACATGATAGAAAATGAACTCAAATCTTCCAACATAAACCCCAAGTTCTTTCCTCTACCTCTTTAGAACATTAGGGGCTGATTTATCAGAATCCTTCCTATCTTTAAGGCACCTTCCTATCTTTAATCCCACCTCCTCCAGAAAGTCCTCTTTGATAGTCCTTGTGATCTAAACCACAACTTCTAGCACCATCTGGTTTGATTCTTGGGTTGCTCCAGTAAGTAAAGAGTAACACTTTCTCTCTAGCTCCCCAACAAGCCCCTCAAAGATAGGGGCCATGCCATATTCTTCCTGATAAATTCTCATTTATTGCTTAATCTTTTGACCATTTCAACCTACCATAGCCAGTTCAAGCATCGGAGAGAAGAAAGCTGTGTGGTACCAAGAATGTTTCAAAGCAGTTGGCAAGGTTGGAGCTCAGTACCACGAGGCTCCACCATTCTATTTAAATCATCAAACATTTATTGGGCATTTACACCAGACAAGCACAGTAAAGGTGCTGTGGAGTTTATAGCTTAGAGGTACAAGCAGAAAGGTAAACAATCAACAAAAATGCATGGCAGAAAGCAATAAGAGCTAAATGAAGGTATGCAATACAGCCTGTGGAGATAGGAAAGAGAGGTTAATTTTGAAAGGAGGGTGAGAGGACTGCACTGTGAACGTAGCATCTGAGCTGAGCCTTGAAAGTCGGCAGGGATGTCACCAGCAGAGACTTTCGAGACATGTCAATAGTTCCATTTGTAAGACTCATTTCAATTTCCCTTGTGCAGTGGGATCAAGCGCACCAGTGATTAAAGCGGGAGGTCACAGGCGGTCCTGAAGGACCTGCCCTGCTGGCTGCCAGACCTCTGCCAAATGCCTAGGCTGGGAAGAACACTGAGCAGCCAAAGGTCAAGGATTTATCCCCGAGGCCGGCTGCTCAGGTCATCCTGGTGGTCAGCTCTGAGGCTCAGGGGAAGAGGCCTCACCCCTGGCTCCAGGGAACATGTAAAGCCAATTGTAATGGGGTTTCCGTTTTCCAGAGTGTAGACTGTTTCAACCAGCGGCCCTAATCTGTCACTGCCTAGAATAAGAATGAGTGGCTTAGCCCCTCACAGCCTCCCGGACTATGTCAAAGTCACTCTGGGGCCAGTGCTCAAGGCCACATTGGATCCACCCTTGAGAAAGGCTTGTGCTTTTATACTGTTTGGTAGAGGAAAGGGAGGTGGGGAGGGGGTGTCTCTTCTCTCCCCGCGCTCAATTTGAAAGTAGTCCTGGTTGCAAGACAAAGTATGTGCCCATTTCTCAAGTGGTTCAGGAAACCCATAAGAGATAGGGAGAAGAATCCCTCGGCTGACTTTTGGTGCATAGGGTCTCCAAGCACTTTGCTCACCTATGAATGCAGACAAAGGGCTGATCCAAATCCTGTTACGCTGAGAAAGGCCAACAGGCATCCCAGCAGCAAATACTTTCCCTGGGACTGGGCTGCAGGGGCAAAGGCTGTGGTGACAGAAGCCTCAGACTCCCCCAAATTCCCCTGATCAGCTTTGAGAAAGTAAAGCCTGTTCAATCAAAGCTTATTCTGTGCAAAGTTGCCAAGTGCCTGCTGAGGGGACTTCCATGCCTCACTTCCAACACAGCAGGAGAATGCCGAGTAGCAGGATCCAGCTATATCTTTTTTTACATTTCAGAGGCTCGAGCTGAATTTGCAGAGGTCCCTTCAGTCGGTACCACCAGCTCACTTTGGGCTCTTTATGATCCAAGACTTAAGATTTCCAGGGAGCTCGTGAGCATGAGTTAGGCTCCTTCCAATGCTTCTTTTCCTTTCTTCTCTCCAGGGAAGATAGATGAATTATACCCACATGAGAGATGAGAAGACTGAGAACAGAGAGAATTCAAATGACCTGGCCCAGAACCAATAGAAAAGGAGGAAATCAAATTATGATCACCTTTCCTATCCCTTAATCAGAATTTCCGTTTCTTGGAGCCAATTTTACAGGCCACATTAAGATCTGAATTTGTTCAGTAGGCCATCGAGCATTCCCAAGAGGCTTTTGGGGAGTGCTGTGTATAAATCTTCCCAATAAAGACTCCCTTTTCAAAAATAACATCTTTTGTTTCTTCTTGATACAAAAGCAATAAATCTTCCTAGGAAAAAATGTGGAAATAAAAAAAGGGAGAAAATAGAGATCACTCCATAATCCAATATGCAGAGACCAGCATTGTTAACATTTTGGTTTGCTTCTAGTGTTTTTTTGTATGTATGTCTTTAACTTTTCCAAACTAAGGTTATGCTCCTATGTACTTGAAAATCTGCCATTTTACACTTAACATTCTATTGTATTTCCCCATGTTGCCAACTGTTACTCTACAACATCATTTAAAATAACCATGCAATAATATACTGTAAGGATGTGCCATAATTTATTTCACTAATTCCTTATTTTTGGATTTTTTAAGTTGCCTCCAAATATTGCCAATTATAAATAAAGTTGTGAAGGAAATGCCAGATGCATGAAGAAGGGATAAGGTATTTTGGCAGAAGTCCATATGTTGGGCTTCATCCCTAAAATTCATCCCTTCTTTCTTCTATGGAAATGATGCCTGAGTTGAGTTTTGTTATCTCCTTCCCTGGATCCTTCTATGAACCAGATAAACAGTCACCATGCCACAATGGCACAGGTGGCATCATAAAAGAAAAAGAGTACCAGTACAAGAGTTGGGAGACCTGACTCCATTAGCAGCTTGTAATCCACCACAGGACCTGGAGCAAGTTGCTTCACCTCTCTGAACCATACTAGGCTAATAATCTATGAAATAAGAGCATTGGTCTGGATGACCTGACTATTCCTTTCAGCCCTAACAACTTGATCCTACAATATCATTAAGACTACCCTAAAGCCCAAAACAGTGGACCATCTATTATTTATCAAAGGTGGATATGTGAGCCAGAACTGCAGTTCTCAAGCTGTATTGGGATGAAATTGTGGGTTCTTACTAGGTGTGACATGTTTTATCACAGGCAATTTGTTGTTCATAACAATTTATGATTTGAAAATAATCTGGTTGCAATAATTGGGAAGGGACTCAAGATTTTTTCCCCATGGTAAGGTCACTGTCACATGACATGCTCTTGAGAATGGAAGAGCAGAAAACAAAGTTAGAATTCATGTGATGGGAGGGGTATAAACTCTCAAATGAGTGCCTTAGATCTGTACCCTGTGGCTTCCCAAGTGCTATAAAAGGATGCTACTCAGGGGGTGCCAGGATGGCCCAGAGGTAGAATCCTCGCCTGCC
>PVIY010020178.1:0-44473 GCA_004026745.1 Myrmecophaga tridactyla | reverse complement strand
GAAATTATCACTGAAAATTTCCCAACTCTTATGAAAGACTTAAAATTACAGATCCAAGAAGTGCAGCGTACCCCAAAGAGAATAGATCCAAATAGACATACTCCAAGACATTTAATAATCAGAATGTCAGAGGTCAAAGAGAAAGAGAGGATCTTGAAAGCAGCAAGAGAAAAGCAATCCATCACATACAAGGGAAGCCTAATAAGACTATGCTCAGATCTCTCAGCAGAAACCATGGAGGCGAGAAGACAGTGGGATAATATATTTAAATTATTAAAAGAGAAAAACTACCAACCAAGAATTGTATATCCAGCAAAACCGTCCTTCAAAAATGAGGGAGAAATTAAAACATTTTCAGACAAAAAATCACTGAGAGAATTTGCGACCAAGAGACCAGCTCTGCAAGAAATACTAAAGGGAACACTAGAGACAGATACGAAGACAGAAGAGAGAGGTGTGGAGAAGAGTGTAGAAAGGAAGACTATGAGTAAAGGTAAAAAGAAGGAAAATTAGATATGACATATAAAATGCAGAAGGCAAAATAGTAGAAGAAAGTACTACCCATGCAGTAATAACACTGAATGTTAATGGATTAAACTGCAATAAAAGACATAGTCTGGCAGAATGGATTAAAAAACAGGACCCATGTATATGCTGTCTCTACTCAAAGGACACAAGGCCAAGGACACAAATGGACATTTACACACCAATGTTTATAGCAGCATTGTTAACAATTACCAAGAGATGGAAACAGCCAAAATGTCCATCAACAGACAGTTGACTAAACAAACTGTGACATTTACATAAGATGGAATATTATGCAGCTGTTAAGACAGAATAAAGTTATGAAGTATGTAACAACATGAATGGACCTTAAGGACATTATGCTGAGTGTGATTAGCCAGAAACAAAAGAACAAATACTGTATGGTCTCACTGATATGAACTGACGTTAGTGAATAAACTTGGAATATTTCCTTGGTAACAGAGACCATCAGGAGATAGAAATAGGGTAAGATATTGGGTAATTGGAGCTGAAGGGATGCAGATTGTGCAACAGGACTGAATATAAAAACTCAGAAATGGACAGCGCAATATTACCTAACTGTAATACAATTATGTTAAAACACTGAATGAAGCTGCATATGAGAATGATAGAGGGAGGAGGGCTGGGGCATAAATGAAATCACAAAGAAAGATAGACGATAAAGATTGAGATGGTGTAATCTAGGAATGCTTAGGGTGTATAATGATAGTCACTAAATGTACAAATTTAAAAATGTTTTTGCATGAGGAAGAACAAAAGAATGTCATTACTGCAGTGTGCTGAAAATAGATGGTACTTAATATTTTAAAATTTCTACTAATGTGTGAGACTAAAGCAAAAAATGCTTATTTGGTACAAATCTATACTTTGACTAGTGCATCTCCTAATATAACTTATGTAGATAGTTGATTGAACACCTTAAGTACATTGAACTTTGTATAGGACATGAGATTTTGTTGGTTTGTCCAGGTGATGCCCTGATGAATCCCAGAGTGATTTGATCAGTGAGTGGAAAAATATTTGCAAAGTCCCCTTCGGGGAATGGTGAGAACGGGGGAAAATTCAACCTCCCCAAGTTGAATTCTTGATATTCTCACAAGCAGTGTGGACAACCAAAGCTATAGGCTGAGCCCCCAGTCTTGGGGTTTGTTCATATGAAACTTAACCCCACAGGGGATGGGTCAAGCCTACTTAAAATTAAGCCTAAGAGTCACCCCCAAGAGAACCTTTTTTGTTGCTCGGATGTGGCCTCTCTCTCCAGCCAACACAGCAAGCAGACTCACCACCCTCCCCCTGTCTACGTGGGACATGACTCCCAGGGGTGTGGATCTTCCTGGCAGCATGGGACAGAAATCCCAGAATGAGCTGAGATTCAGCATCAAGGGATTGAGAAAAACTCTAGAATGAGCTGAGACCCAGCATTAAGGGATTGAGAAAACCTTCTCGACCAAAAAGGGGAAGAGTGAAATGAGACAGAGACAAAGTGTCAATGGCTGAGAGAATCCAGAGTCCAGAGGTTATCCTGGAGGTTATTCTTATGCATTAAGTAGATATCACCTTGTTATCCAAGATGTAATGAAGAGGCTGGAGGGAACTGCCTGAAAATGTAGAGCTGTGTTCCAGTAGCCATGTTTCTTGATGATGATTGTATAATGATATAGCTTTCACAGTGTGACTGTGATTGTGAAAACCTTGTGTCTGATGCTCCTTTTATCTACCTTGTCAACAGATGAGAGGAACATATGGAATAAAAATAAATAATAGGGGGAGCAGATGTTAAAATAGATTTAGTTTGGAATGCTAGTGATCAATGAAAGGGATCAGTAAGGGGTATGGCCTGTAAAAATTTTTTTTTTTCCTGTTTGTTATATTTTTCTGTTGTCTTTTTATTTCTTTTTCTGAACTGATGCTGATGTTCTGGGAAATGATCATGATGATGAATATGCAACTATGTGATGATATTGTGAATTGCTGAGTGTATGTGTTGGGAATGTTTGTGTTTCTTGTAATTCTTTTTTAATTAATAAAAAATTTAAAAAAAATAAAAGAGTCTGGAGGTGGTGGGATCCATTAGGAAGTCTTGTAGGAGTCCAGACCTGAGAAATGAAGGGTTGATTAAGTTGGTAGCAAAAGTAACAAAAAGGATGGGTGAGATCGACATGCTCACATCAGTAGTAATGAGTTAGTGGGTTTAGGTTTTAAATAAAATTATTGATGATCTTGCTACTCAGTTTTTTTTTTTAAGCTCTGCTGTCTTTTCAATTTCTTAGCAGCTGTTTAACCAGTCTTTAAAAATGTTGATGTTAATTGTCTAAACATTTTAGAGAAACATGTGGATGGTACATGGGGTATACTAAGGAGTTTGGATTAGAAAATTTTAACTGGAGTGAGTCATACTTGTCAGTAATGTTCTTAATTTAGTTTTTCCTTGTTTGTTTTGTATATCTATATATCTGTTTCTTGTCGGTTTGGTTGTCTCGGTTGGGATTTTGACAGAGGGAAACCTGGCAGGGCAGTTCATGGGATTGTTGAGAGCTTCAGTTACCTTATAACAGAGCTTGAAAAAAAGAAAATGTAACTTGAGTTTCCAGTTTTTACATAGTTTCTAAGCCATATCGATAAATTTAATCTTTAAGGCTAATTTGGAAAAGTCCAGGCAAGTTGATTACTTAAATATATTGACCCTAAGTATGTAACTTAAAAAACAAAACTGAGTACTACCAAATTTCAACTTGCAGTTTAAATATTTTATCCAATTAACACATTTCTGAGCTTATGCTGTTCACAGTCAGGCCTATCTTTGGGTGCAAGGCCTGTATGTCAGTAGCAGAGTTTGCAAGATCCTCTACAAAACGTAAGACAGCCACTGTCAGTGACTTGTCAGTTTAGTAAGGCACCTGTGTATCTGGGACTGTCCAACTAGAACTCTGTAAATCATCTTACAAAATTAAAAAATCTGCAAAACGTTTTAGAAATAAGACCGTACAGTTTGATTTTTAGCCTTTTTCTTAGGGAGGGGAGGTGCATACTAGAAAAATGAAAGGACACAAATTTGGCATACAATTTTTGGATTTCATTCAACTCTAAAGATTACCCAGAAATCCTCTTCAGATCTGTCACTCCCAGATTAAGCTTTTCCCACTCAGATTTTTTTATCTTTCTCTCCAAACTCAGAGAAAAAAGTCCTTCTTCCTTTTCAAAGCAAATCCCTTTTGTTACCATACTATGTTGATCCTGTTCCCTTAAAGATCTTGTTTTATCAATCACTAAGTTGTATATCTTTTGTATACTAAACTTTTTCCTTATAGGCCCCTTCCTCTTCATCTCTTGAAACCATTCACTCCCCCTCCCCCCCTCATCATTTTTCAGAGCAATGACTTATTTCTTAATCCACTTCTGATCAGTTTTTCTATAGCTTTAGATACTGGAAACTTCTTGCTTCTTCCTGAAATGCCATTCTTCATCAGTTATAACCAATTTCCTTTGTTCTCAGTGACTAGCCCTATTCAGTGTTCACTGTAAGAATTCTCTATGGTTGTACTTAGTCATCTTTTCACTGTATATGCATATTCTTTTGGCTGTTTCATCCACAATCAGAACTTTATTATTATTATTATTATTTACCTCTATTTAAAAGAGCCTAGTTAGCTTTATCTAAATCTTTTATCTCTCTCTTGGGTTTCAGTTACTTTTCTCACTGCCTGTTAGACTGCTTCTTGTGGACAGCACTCCTATCACTTTCTTCCCAGACCTACTCATATTGGGTTCTTATTTTCAGTAAACAGCATCACCGTCCTTGGCAACTGCTCAGGTTTATCTTAGCATCATCTTTAACTCAGGCTCATCTCAGCATCATCTTTAGCGCTTTCTGCTTTTTTGCTACTGTTTCCTATCTTGGCACTTGCCAAGTCCTATTGATCCTTCTTTTTGAATATCTTTCTTTCACTTCTTTTTCATTCCCACTATTCTAGTTGTGACCTTTTTCATCTCTTATTAAGAGTACTTGTGATCTTTTTACTTGGTCTTCTTACTGCATTTCTGATCATGTCACTCTTCTTAAAACCTCTGACACCATGTAAAAACAAAGGGAGGGGGGCGGGCAGTGGTGGTACTGTGGCAGAGTTCTTGCCTGCCATGCCGGAGACCCAGGTTCGATTCCCCTTGCCTGCCCATGATAATTAGAATAAATAAAAACCTCTGACAACTTCATATGATTTTCAAAATAAAATAAAAAAATTTTAAAGCCCTCTACAGTCTGCTCATATTTCTAATTGTATATCTTATATTCAACCTTAAACCATTTCTCTGAACATGAAGTGTATTTCCAGTCTTGAAGCTCATGCTATGTAGCGTGCTTTTCTTTTACTTTAAGATCCACTCAAAAGCCACATTCACAAAACCTTCCAAGATATAACCCATCGAAATTAATCTTTTTCTTCCCATAGCTATTAGTATTTTGGACCTTTGTTACAGCACTTTGCGCATTCTGTCCTGTGTTACAGTTAGTATTTTCATGTCTCTTCCACAAGACTGCAAGCTAATCTAATCCTTTCATGTTGTGGACACTCTAAATGTTCACTGAATTGAATCTAATCCAACCCTGTCATATTATGAATGGAGAAATTGAAGTCCAGGGAGATCAAATAATGACAGAGCTAAGAATAGCTCCTGGGTCTTCTGGCATCTTGTGGACATTCAGTCTATCTTGATTTTGGGCAATACAAAACAAACCCCAGGGCCCTGTTTGCAATTCTTTTGTTTATAATAAAAATTATGTATTTTGTTTGAAATCTTTGTACGTATGAAGATTATGATGTATTTTTGTTCTGTTTTCAGCTTCATGTTTCCTGTTACAGGTAGAATAAGACCCTCTCAAGGTATGTGAAAGCTTAAGGTTTGAACTTTTCTTTTTCACTATTATGTGTCTGAATTTGGGGATTAAGTCAGTAAAATGTAAATTCTATTGCTGCTGAATAGAGTAAAATTTTCCTATAGTTTTGAACCTTTGTAACAGCTACTCTTAAAACTTCTCAAAAATTGTGCAGTTTGTTTATGTTGGGGTTGTTGAGGGAGATAAGAATCCCCTTCCTAAACTTACTTAAACATTATGTTAACAGATTGTCATCTAAACTCAGAGATATAAGGGAACTTTCAGGGCAAGAACGTTAACAGGTAACAAAAAGGAAACAAGCTGTAATTACCTTAATGATTCTTTCTCCTTCTAGTCTTCTGCTAGATTGTAAGCCATAGGGCAGGAACCATGTCTACCTTATTCTTGACAATATCTCCAGCACCCAACATGCTGATTGCACATAATAGGTTCTTTATAGATGTTTGTTGAGCAAATAAATGAGCCTTTATAGTTATTCTACAATGCCATGTTTTCTCTGTATGAATTTGGACTTATTATAATCATGTACATTAAAAAAAAATCAGCATTCTGATTCATTTTAAACCAATTAAGTCTCATTGTTATTCCTAGAAATATCTCTACTAGGTATACCCATTAAGGGCCCACCAATACTGATTCTAGCTGTCTCTTAGGGAACAGTAGTGAAGGGATATGATCTTGATTTAAGTGCTGCTATGCAACTGGAACACAGCGTTCAAAGAGGAATGTATCTGGCCTTATTTCTTTTGCTTCCTTCTGCTCACTGTATCTCTTCCCTCCACCCCCTTCCAAGTTGCTTCTGAAAATTGGCCCTTCTCGCAAAGCCAGCATTGATTGGTCATGTTAGACTTCATAGAGAAACAGAGACTCTCATAGAGAAACAGAGACTCCTAGGTCACTGGTAGAGATGAGAGATAAAGAGAGACTCACTAGCAGGTAGTCAGTGGCTCATATGGAGTTTATCTCAATTTATAATAAGTGTTGGAGGTTTCAGGTAAATTTTTCCAAGGGTCAGTTGTATTCTTTTCATGGTGCTCACATTTATACATTATTTAAGCTTTCCGTAGTTAGATGGATCCCAGATTTAGATCAAATGGTTTGAGGCCTTTTGTTCTCTAGAACAGAAGTTTATCGTGGCTCATTATTTTACATTTTTGTGAACTTTAAGTAGAAATCTACATATGGAATGAAAGGAACAGGACAAGAAGAGATCCCGAAGGTTGTCTGATATTTTTTCTTCTGGAATTTGGAATTGTTTTTGAGATTTTTTTTTACAAAGTATGTTAGAATGAAATTTTTAATAATTTAAAGGCTTTAAATTATACATAGATTATTTCAGAAAGTATATATAAAACTGTCAGCAGGGGTTGCCACAAGGAGATAGAAGAGAGACAGGAGACAGTGAAGACAAGGACTTATTTTCACTTGATATACTTTTATGCCTTTTGAATGTTGTACCGAATACCTGAATCACCCATTTAAGAATAAAAAATAATTAATTAAAATAAATAATACTTTGCATTCTAATTCTCCTTGATATCTTAAGTCCCTTCCATTTCTTGTAGCTTTGTGTAGAATATTCTTCCCAGATATCTTAATGGCCCTTTCTTCCTTTAGGTCCTTGCTCAAATGCCATGCTATTAGTGAAAACTTTCCTGATGTTCATATATAAAGTAGCAACCATCTCTATTCCTGAATTTCCTTTCCCTTTTATCTGGTTTATTTATTTAGGCCTGGGCAGGCTCTGGGAATTGAACCCGGGCCTCTGGCATGGCAGGTGAGAATTCTATCACTGAACCACTATTGCACTTATCTGCTTTATTTTTTACCCTTACTTTTATCACCACCTGACGTACTTATTTTTTTATTATCTATCTCCCCCAATTACAGTGTAAGCTCCATGAGGGCAAGGACCTGGTTTCGTTCATTGCTGTATCCCTAGAATGGTGCTTGGCAATGAGAAGGCCTTCAAATATTTGAATAATGGTTGAATAAATAGACAGATGGCATGCTTCTAATATCTGTTACTTACAAATGTGAATGTCCATGCTCATGAAATTAAGCTGTATATAAATAATCTTGAAAGTACACCAAACCCACAAGATAAAGATGGTATACTTCCCTGGACTTTAATTTTTTTTTACTTGAAAATTAGGTTAAAAGCTCCATGTAGTAGAACCAACATGGATGTAATATATGCTAAAATGAAAAATTAGAGTGAAATTTGTGTTTGGGCTATGTAAGGATTTTGTTTTATTCACTGCTACATACCAAGTATCTAGGACTGTGCCTAACAAATAGTGGACGTTTAATATTTATGAACCCCCATAGAAACAGATGTTCATTTTTCTCTGCTCTTCATTGGAAAATTTGGGGAGGAATACTAGTCTAAATCATACTTTCACATAATTTTACTGCCATTGCATTATATATTTTGCATGCTGATGATTGTTTTGCGGTAAATGTTTTATTAACTGTTCATGTAAGGAAAGCATCTTTGAGCATATTAGGTATTAAATAGTTTCACAAGATGAGAAACCAAGACACAGAAAGAAGCTAAGCAATTTGCCAAAGACCCCAAAGCTAGTAAGTGGCATTTCTAGTTAGCCTCCAGAGTTTATGCTCTTAACTGTTTTTGTGTTGGTTATCTATTGCTCCGTAACAAATTACCCCCAAACTTAAAACAATAAACATTTTATTATTTTATGCTATGTCTGTGAATCAGGAACCCAGAGCAGATTTGCTGTGTGGTTCTGGCTCAGGCCTCTCATGAAATTGTGGTCAAGATGTTGCCCTGGGCTTCAGTCATCTGAAAGCTTGATGGGTTCCTGGATGGATTGCTTCCAAGATGGCTCACTCACATAGATCACAAATTCTTGCTGCCTTTTGACAGGAGGCCTCAGTTCCTCCCCACATGAACCTCTCCATAGCACTTTTTGAGTATTCTCATGACATGGCACTGGCTTTTTCTAGTGTAAGTGATCCAAAAGAGCGAGTAGGAAGCTGCAGTGTCTTACAAAGACATACAGGTCTTAAGAAGACTTAGCCTCAGAAGCACACAGTGTCATTTCCACAATAGCTTATTGGTTATACTGTTAACCCTATTCTATATTGCAGGAGATGACACAGGGTATGAATTGTAAGATGCAGAGATCATTGGAGACCATCTTGAAGGATGAATACCGCAATTAGGCTATACCGTTAATGTTTTTAATGTGCATAAAAATTCTGTAGAACAGATATTATCCTCATTTTACAGGTAAAGTTATGTAATTTGCTCAAGATCACATAGCTGAATAAGTGATAGAATTGAATTCAAACTCAAATCTCACTCTAGAGCCTGTGCTTTTTCCTCTATTCTGTGCTACTTTCCAAGTAACAAGTCCTTTGGATACTTAAGTTTCTAAGAAAGTGAACTTTAAAACACATTGACTTAATGATTCCTTTATGTTTTTCAGCAGGCATGATACCCATGCAGCAACAAGGATTTCCTATGGTCTCTGTCATGCAGCCTAATATGCAAAGCATGATGGGAATGAATTACAGCTCACAGATGCCCCAAGGACCTATTGCTATGCAGGTACTTGCCTCTTTAGCTAATTGTTTAGAGAGTTATTATTTGTTTTTACATATATCTGCATACTCAGAGCTTAACTTCATATTTAGAAATAAATACAGTTGCCTCTTACGTGGCTTCCTTCAAAATAAAATAAAGATGTATTCATAAGAGTGAGAGAAAATAAGAGAAGTGGCATTTATTTAGTTGATAAATTTACCAAAGTTCAAAAATCTGACTTTGTTGGCGTGCTAAAAGCAGACTTATCTCTTAAAGAGTCTAGCAGTAATGTTATTCATATGTGAGACTGATGTATGCAATCAGAATGGTACTTTATCCATCTACAGTTGAGTACAAACTTAAATATGAAATAGGAATCTTGGTGAATTCTACAAAGGAAGGGTACATGTACAATAAAAACATATATAGGGACCTAAGATAGCATCGAGGGTCAGAAAAACTTCTCTGAGGATGTGACATTTAAGCTGAATTTGAAGAAAAAGTGTTAATTCGGTAAAGAGGTGGGAGAAGAGTACACGGGCTGACGGACTTTCATTTACAAAGGCCCTAAGTCAGTAGGGAGTTTGGCAGGTTTGAGAAACTGAAAGCAGTCTGTTGTTCCTCTAGAAAAGTGAGCAGAGAGATGGATAACTTGAAATGAGGTGGGCATGGTCAGAACGTGCACGGAACTTACAAACCAAGTTAAAGATTTGAAGTCTATTTTAACGTGCATTAGGGAGCCATTAAATAGCTTAAAGCGGTGAAGGAACATGGTCAGATTTGTATTTCAAAAAGATCATTGTGACTGTTTGGAGAACAATTTGAGCAAGAGTGGTTGGAGAGAGATCATTAAAAAGCTGAAGTATGCAGGGTGCTGGAAATAGATGGTAATTAATATTTAGAATTTCAACTTATGTGTGAGACTAAAGCAAAAAATGTTTATTTGGTACAAAATTTATGTTTTGACCAGTGCATTTCCTAATATAACTTATGTAGATAGCTTGATTGAACACCATAAGTACTTGGAACCTTGGGTAGGACATGAGATTTTGTTGGTTTGTCCGGAGTGATGCCCCGATGAATCCCAGAGTGATTTGATCAGTGAGTGGGAAAGTATTTGCAAAGCCCCCTTTGGGGAATGGTGAGAATGGGGAGAAATTCAACTTTCCCAAGTTGAATTCTTGATATGCTCACAAGCAGTGTGGACAACCAAAGCTATAGGCTGAGTCCCCAGTCTTGGGGTTTGTTCATATGAAACTTAACCCCACAAAGGATAGGTCAAGCCGACTTAAAATTAGGCCTAAGAGTCACCCCCAAGAGAGCCTCTTTTGTTGCTCAAATGTAGCCTCTCACTCCAGCCAACACAACAGGCAAACTCACTACCCTCCCCCTATCTACGTGGGACATGACTCCCAGGGGTGCAGACCTTCCTGGCAGCGTGGGACAGAAATCCTAGAATGAGCTGAGACTCAGCATCAAGGGATTGAGAAAACCTTCTTGACCAAAAGGGGGAAGAGGGAAATGAGACAAAGTGTCAATGGCTGAGAGATTCCAAACAGAGTCAAGAGGTTATCCTGGATGTTATTCTTACACATTAAGTAGATACCACCTTGTTATTCAAGATGTAATGGAGAGGTTGGAGGGAACTGCCTGAAAATGTAGAGCTGTGTTCCAGTAGCCATGTTTCTTGATGATGATTGAATAATGAAATAGCTTTCACAGTGTGACTGTCTGATTGTGAAAACTTGGTGTCTAATACTCCTTTTATCTACCTTGTCAACAGACGAGTAGAACATATGGAATAAAAATAAATAATGGGGGAACAAATGTTAAAATAAATTTAGTTTGAAATGCTAGTAATCAATAAAAGGGAGGGATAAGGGGTATGGTATGTATAAATTTTTTTTCTGTTTTTGTTTTATTTCTTTTTCTGAATAGATGCAAATGTTCCAAGAAATGATTATGATGATGAATATGCAACTATGTGATGATATTGTGAATTTCTGATTATATATGTAGAACGGAATGATCAAAATAGGAATGTTTGCATTGCTTTGTGTTTTTTGGTATTTAAAAAAATAAAATTTAAATTAAAAAAAGCTGAAGTAGGAGAGCTGGTGAGAGATGTTGGTGACTCAAATTAGTGTGTTGGCAGAAAGGTGGAGAGATAGATATTTTTGAGAATTATTTAGGAAATGAAATCAGTAGTACTTGTTGAAAATAAAGGAGAAAGTGAAAGTAAAGGAGAAGGTTGAATCCCAGTTTTCTGCATGAATAACTAACTGGCAGTGCTAGTTAATAAGAAAAACATTGGAGGAGATTGTTTGATGGTACATGAGTTTGAAGGACTCATGAAACATTCAAGTGAAGCTGTCCAGGGGCACTTTAAATTTAATTAACAGTCCTGGAACTCAAATTATTTCACTCTGGGTTGAAAATTATAGGTTTGGGAGTCATCAGCATATAGAAGGTAATGGATTCCACAGAGTTGAATAAGAACATCCAAGAAAACTAGATGGAGAAAATAGTCCAAGGTAGAGCCTTCATAATTTCAACATTTAACTATCAGAGAGTGAGTTACTAGCAGAGGGATTAAAGAGGAGAAGCAGCAGTAGTGGAGAAAAAAATAAAAGGAAAATAACATGAAAATTTATTATTCATTAAAGCTAAGGAAAGAAAAAGTTTTAAGAGAAAACAAATGGTTAACTCTGGTAAATACAACAGGGAGGTAGGTCATTGGGCAAAGCAAGTTAAAAGCGCCTGCTAACTTCAGTGGGATAGGGAAGTGTAATTCCTCCATGTGCCTGGGTAAAAGGATCCAGAACTATTGGTGAGGTATAAATCCATCTCATGTATTTAGATGGCCAGTTAGCATTTCATACTATACATTTGCCAACATTTATAAAACCATTTTCTTATTGAAGATTATTTATCTTATTCATTGGATTTAGTCAGGCAAGATTCATTGGTGACCTTGGTGAAAGCAATTTTGATAGAGTGTTAGGGGTTAGGAGTCAAAGCCAAATTAGAAGAAAGTAAGGAATTAAATGAAAAGTAAGAAAGTATAGAAGATAAATGTACACAACTCATAGGAGAAGAAGAATACTCATGTCCACATGATGGGTGCATTCTCTTTGTATTCAAATCATATGGGAAATTAAATCATAATTAGAAGCTACTTTATTGATTTTCAGTAAAGAAATCATTGTTCCAGAGACTTGAAATACAGCATGTGTGTGGTGAGTGTATGCTTTGCATCTGTATTACTTACAGAGGGCCAATATAGTGTAGTGATTATGAGCATGATTGGGCATTAGAGTAGAGAGGCTTGAGTTTGACTCCCTGCCCTGCCACTTATTACCATGTTCCATAGATTCTAAGACGACCATTTTTTCACGTTGTTCTCATTTGCAAGCTGCTGGAATGCAGTATACCAGAAATGGAATGACTTTTAAAGGGGGGCATTTATTAGGTTGCAAGTTTACAGTTCTAAGGCTGTGAAAAATGTCCCAATTAAAACAGGGCTATAGAAATGTCCAATCTAAGACATCCAGAGAAAGATACCTTGGTTCAAGAAGGCCAGTGATGTTCAGGGTTTCTCTCACACGCATGGTGAGCATGGTGATGTCTGCTAGATTTCTTTCCAGTCTTCTTGTTTCATGAAGCTCTCCCAGGGGCATTTTTCTTCATCTCCAGAGGTCTCTGGCTGCATGGGCTTTTGTGGTTCTCATGTCTCTTTTGTGATTCTGTTGCTCTCAAGCTTTTTCCAAAGTGTTTCATCTTTTAAAGGATCCCAGTAAACTAATCAAGATCCACCTGGAATGGGTGAGGTCACATCTCCCTCTAATCAAAGGATGTGTCACATCTCAGTGGAGTTAATCCAACCAAGTTCCCAATCTACAATACTGAATAGGGATTAAAAGATGGATCAGGAGTAAAACATGGCTTTTCTAGGGCACATAATCCTTTCAAATTGGAGCACATTAACACATCTGAAGGCATCTTAGAAGTGATGACATCTTATAATCATTGTCATCCAATTCCTGAAGTAGTTGGCATTGCCTGTAGATATGTGAATTTGGTCAAAGCTGTTCACATTTTTCCTCCAACTGAGTTATATCCATGGTTGATATTACACTACCACATTGAATTTGATTCTTCAAAAAGATTACATTATGATTTAACATTAAAAACAAAAGATAACTGTGCATGTAAAAGACACGGAAACAGGAGAAAGGAAACTAATATGTTTGATATTGGTAAAGCAAATAGTTTTTGGAGAAATGACTCAAAGTCCATATTTTCTTACAAAATATCAGTCACTTGTTTTGTTTTGTTTTTAGTCACATGGTTTTATAAGAAGAAAGTACCTATAAGTAGAGGAAGCTATATTATGTTTGTTTGTTTTTTTCCCCTGGCATGTGCAGGCTTTGGAATCGAACCCAGGTCTCCCGCATTACAGGCAAGAATTCTACCACTGAGCTACCCTTGCACCACCTTGTATTATGTTTTGTTTCTGAGATACAAGCATAAGGGTTGCCTACCACAAAGCAAGTAGCAGAATTGCCAAATCCCTTGGAATAGATGAATGATACTTCTAAGCTCATGTTCCTAATTCAACTCAGGTGATCCTGCAGGACTGGTTGTCAGGATCATTTGGCAGCGATTTTTTTTCTTTCCTATAATACTTGAAATAATGATACACATTATGATTGATGACATCTTAGTTTCATTTAAATTTGTTATTTTGTTAATTTTGTGACCTCGGACAACTTTAACTTTACAGTTGCCACATGAGTAGAGTGTAGCTATTACTAATAGCTATTCTTTAGGGTCGTTGTGAGGATTAAGTGAACTATTGCATGTAAAGTGCTTAACACAGTATCTGGCAGGTGGTGTGTGCTTGTTATAATTTACATTAGTCAGATAGGTTGGGGAAGCATAATTAGAGGCAGGCAGTTTTGTAGTGAGCATGAAGACAGAACAAGGGACTTTGTGTAGAAGAAGGGACATTAACAGTAGATTGTGGGCATTGTGGATATGGGCATGGATTTTTGGTGTCATGAGACCTAAATTCTAAACCCATCTTTGCCACTTAAAACCTGTGAAATAGGAATGTAAAAATACCTTGCCAATATGGTTATAGTAAGGATTAGATGAAAGAATTACATATGGCATTGTCATAGTGAACTTGCAGGAAGTGTTTTTATTTCTTGTATTAATGTTAATAATATCAGTGATCATCTTCCAAATGGTGCTATATTATTTAATGTTCTGTGTTTAATATTCTTAGGACTTTTCATGGTTCTGAACTTTCTTTGGCTCACAACCATTACTTCCAGCTGAAACACTTCAATAATAAGTAATAACCAGTAATAATAATAGTAATAACCACCTTTGTTGCTTGCATATGCTGTATTCACTGTGTGTATTATATCATTCCGTCCTCATAAGAACACTATGAGATAGGTAGTATTTTTATTCCCATTTTACAGGTAAGGAAAGTGTGATCAAAGAAGTTAAGTGACTTGTTCAACATCACAAAGCTTGTTTCAGAGCAGAGTATAAACCAAAGCTATTTTTTATTCAGAAGCCTGAGTTCTTTTTTTTTTTTTAAATTTGCATATGGGCAGGAGGCACCAGGGATCGAACTCCAGACCTCCAGCACGGCAGGTCGGAGCTCTGCCTGCTGAGCCACAGCAGCTGCCCAGAAGCCTGAGTTCTTAACTCCCAAACTTCATTGATCTGAGTATCACTTTTATTATTTTTATATAGTGATTTTTGTATAGCGAGCATGAAGATAGAACAAGGGACGTTGTGTAGAACAAGCCTTTTTACAGGCTTATTATTTATTTGATTAACTTTAAACAAATTCATTCTAAAAGCAAACTTCATATTGCTAAAGTAAATAGAAAAATCTATTCATTTGTTATTTTGTAACTGAAAAATGAATATGATGAAATCAAAGTATCATTACCAAATTCTAACTAGATACTGTTACTTATTGGAGTTTGTAAGCCTGAGGCTTACTTTCCCTTCTCTAGAAAAGGAAATTATTGTATCTGCAATTTACCTTGTAATTCAGAGGTACATGTAATTCAGCAAAAGAAAAACTTTATGTCTGTCTGTATGTGTGTGTAGTGACAGAGAGCAAAAGGGCAAAATGTTAATATACTGTTCTTTGAAATTTTCCGTGGTTTTAAATTTTAAAAAAGGTTGGGTGAAAATTAGTAACACTAATAACAAGACAGGAAAAGGGAAATTAACAAGATGTTAAAGGCAGCAGCACTAACAGAACTGATGTAAAAATTCAGAAATGGATAGCACAATACTACCTGATGGTAGCACAATAATATAAATACACCGAATGAACCTGAATGTGAGTATGATTGAGGGAGAAGGCCTGGGGGCAAATATGAAACCAAAAGGAAAGATAGAGGCTAAAGAGTGAGATGGTATAATTTAGTAATGCCTAGAGTGTATAGTGATGGTGATTAAATGTACAAATAAAAAAACATGTTTGCAAGACGGAGGACAAATGAATGTCACCATTGCAGGATGCTGAAAATAGATCGTGTGGTGTGGGAAAGGGGAGTACAATCAATGGAAACTAGGGTCTGTAGTCAACAGTAACGTTGTAATATGCTTCCCATGAATGTAACAAAGGCATTGTGCCAAAACTACATGTCAAGGTGGAGAGCGTGGGGAAGGGGTATGGATTCTTTGTGGAAGAAAAGGAAATGTCTTCATATAGATTGTGGTGGTGAAGGCATTTCTGTACACTTAGGTTGGATTCTGTGAGGTGTGAATAAAGCTTTAAAAATGGGGGAAAAAAAACACAGCAGCACTAACTTGTGACTTTTTCTTTATTATAATCTGGCAGTTGTAGGAGAATTGAAGATAATTTTCTCACCAAGTGGTTCGTTGTGCTGAATTTGTGTCCCTTTATCACTGGTCATGATCACAGTTGGGGAATGTGGATTAAAGAAAATAATGTTACACAATTTTTTTTTAGAATTGGTGAATGAAGTTGATAGTATCATGATTTAATAAGTACAACTTTGGGCTTCTTCCATTTGGCTGGACCCTCTGGGTTTCAGGACTTATCTGACCTAGGAACCCTCCAGGAATTATAGGTTCCAGGAAAGCAAACTTAGTGCATGAAACCTTCTAGAGTCTCAGTTTGAGCCCTAGGTGTTCTCTAGAGTCAACAGGAATGATGTTGGTTGGGGATTAGCAAACCATGGCAATTAGCAATATCTAACTGAAGTCTTGCATAAGAGTAGCCTCCAGTATAGCCTCTTGACTCTATCTGAGCTGTCTTAGGTACCGGTGCCTTGTTTTATTACGCTTCTTTACTCCCTTTTAGTAAGGAAGGCCTTGTCGGTCACACAGTGCCAGGGACAGGCTCATCCCTGGGAATCATGTCCCGTATTGTCAGGGAGTCTTTCACCCCTGAATGTTCTGTCCCATGTAGTGTGGAAGGTAATGATTTTCCTTGCAACGTTGGACTTAGAGAGAGGCCACATCTAAGCACCAAAAGAGGTTTCCTGGAAACAATTCTTAGGCCTTCTTATAAATAGTCTTAGTGTCTCCACTCAGAAATTAAGTTTCCTAAGGGCAAGCCTTAAAATCAAGGACTTGGCCTATTTTCTTGGGAGTCCTCAATGTTCGAGAGGGTGCCAGGGGGTTCCCACATGGGAAAATTTAACAGTTCTGTGTTTTTTTCTTTGGCCCCTGAAAGGACTGTACCAGTGCTTTTTAATTATTAGCCCATCATAGTCTGAGATGTTATCCGGAATTTCATTAGAATTACAAGGCCTTGTTCCCATTCTGGACTCCAGGAGTTTGGATTGTTTAAATGAGTTATCCAGACAGATTGATTTAGATTGTGTGTTACAGAAGATTTAGGTTCCAGACACAGTAAACCTCTCTGCCTTTGATCTCATACAGGAGATGAAGGCCTAGAGTCCATACACTATAATTTTTTTACCATGTTCTGATTTACCTTAGTCCCAGCCAGATTGACTTTGTTTTTATCTTTGATTAAGGCTGATCTCTTTTTCGGTTGTAACTATGCTAATTTTCAGGGCTGTAGCACTCCATTTCTTGCCCTTAGGTGTCACAGAGTTACTCACAGTTCCAGGGAAATATCAGCTCATACCCATATAGCTCAGTGTTTTGGAATCTAGAAATACAACTTCAGACTAAATATTGCTCCTCTAAGGGCTTACAGTTTAGGCTCCAATTATTTTATGAGTATTTTCTGAAAGAAATCTTAGCATATTTGTTCTTTTATTTCTGGCTTATTTTGTGTAACATATTGCCCCCAAGGTTTATACAGTTCGTTGCATGCCTGTTGACGTCCTTCCTTTTTGTAACTGTACCATATTCCTTCATATAAATGTATCACAGTTTACCATTCTGCTTCTCATTTTCATTTTACCCTTCGGCTCCCTCCATTTATTGGCCATGGTGTATAATGTCCAAAATAAACAAACCATGCCTTACGGTATCCTTACTTGGTTGTACAATGAGCAGCACTCTCAAATTTAGACAATTTTCATTGGTCCATAGAGACAAAGAACTGACAAACACAGCCTCACCAAATATCAAATCACAACTACCCTTTATCTCTTGTCCCTCCCCGCCAATTAGTTTCCCCTGGTAGTACTGTGGTACTGTTGATGTCTTCCTGTTAACTCTTGGCCATAGAATGCAGTTTTAGTTTTCCACTTATACCCATCAATCATTGACTCTTTGTTCAATATCAAACCTTTTAAATAGCTCATATAAGAACTTAATTATAATTGTAGATTTAATCAGTGAAATACATGGCACTGTGCATCCCCTTTCAATCACATTCACCTTAAATATGGCAGTGTTACCTATAACCCCACTGATCAGTTACCATCACTTCTCTCTGTTCCCTTGCATTTAAGTTCAACCTCATTGGGTAGCCTTTTCCGCATCTCTAGCTTTTGTGTACCTCTAGTTATGCTATGTTCTACAGTGTCACTTCTGAGATTACCTTTACCAGAGTAAAAATAGTGAAATCATATAGTACCTGTCCTTTTGTATCTAACTTGTTTTATTCAGCATTATGTCCTCAGGTTTATCCATGTTGTCATATGCGTCAGGACCTCATTTTGTCTTACTGCTGCATAATATTCCATCATATGTATATACCACATTTTGTTTATCCACTCATCTGTTGATGGGCACTTGGATTGTTTCCATCTCTTGGCAATTGTGAATAGTGCCACTATGAACATTGGTGTGTAGATGTCTGTTTGTGTCACTTCTTTCAGTTTGTCTACACATATACTGAATATTGGTATTGCCAGGTCATAGAGCAACTCAATGTTTAGTTTTTTTTGAGAATGTCACACTGTCTTCCACAGTGGATGTACCATTGTACATTCCCACCAACAGTGAATAAGTGTTCCAGTTTCTCAACATCTTCAACATTTGTAGTTTTCTGTTTGTTTAATAGCAGCTATTCTTATAGGTGTGAAGTGATATCTCGTTGTTGTCCTGATTTGCATTTTCCTTATAGCTAATGAAAATGAGCATCTCTTCATGTGCTTTTAAGCCAGCTGTATTTGCTCTTTAGAAAAGTGTGTATTCATATCCTCTGTCCATTTTATAATTGGGTTATTTGTTCTTTTGTTGTTGAGCTGTATATTTCTTTGTGTACACAGGATATCAAGCCTGTATCTGAAAAGTGGTTTCCAGTATTTTCTCCCATTGAGTTGGCTGCCTCTGCACCTTTTTGACAAAGTCCTTTCAGGCACAGAATTTTTTTATTTTAATAGGTTCCCATTTTCCTATTTTTTCTTTTGCTGCTGTGCTTTAGGTGTAAAGTTTAACCTACATCCTATTAGTAGATCTTAAAGATATTTCTCTATATTTTCTTTTATAAGTTTTATGGTACTGGCTCTTACATTTAGGTCTTTAATTCATTTTGAATTAATTTTTGTATAGGGTGTAAGATCTCTTTGTTTTGGCTATTTATATCTAATTCTCTCATGCCTATTTATGGAAAAGATTATTTTCTGTCCTAGTTTAGTGGATTTGAGGGCCTTATTGAAGATCAGTTGTCCATAGATTTGGTGGTCTATCACTGCACTCTAAATTTGAGTCCATTGGTCGATACTTCTGTGTCTGTGACAATACCATGCTGCTTTGACCACTGTTGCTTTATAGTAAGCTTTGAAGTCAGTTAAGCATTAGTCCTCCCATTTTACTTTTCTTTTTTAGGGTATTTTTAGCTATTCGGGGTCTCTTTCTCTTCCAAATAAATTTGATAACTAGTTTTTCCAAGTCTTCAAAGTAGGTTGTTGTGATTTTTATTGGTATTGCATTAAATCTGTAGATCAGTTTGGGTAGAATTGACATCTTAATGACATTCAACCTTCCTATCCATGAGCATGGAATGTCTTTCCATCTATTTAGGTCATTTTTTAATTTCTTTTAGCAATGTTTTGTAGTTTTCTCTGTACAAGCCCTTGACATCCCTGGTTTGGCTTATTTCTAGAAACCTGATTCTTATGGTTGCCCTTTTGAATGGAATTTTTTTCCTTAATTGTCTCCTCAGACAGGTCATTACTTGTGTATAGGGACGTTACTGATTTTTATACATTAATCTTGTATCGCACCACTGTGCTAATTTTGTTTATTAGCTCAGGTGGCTTTGTCATAGATTTCTCAGGGTTTTTCAGGTATCAGATCATGTCATCTGCAAATAATGAAAGTTTTACGTCTTCCTTCCCTATTTGGATGCCTTTTATTTCTTTCTCCTGTCTAATCACTCTTGCTAGGACTTCTAGTACAATGTTGAATAATAGTGGTGACAGTGGGCATCCTTGTCTCGTTCTTTATCAAAGAGGGAAGCTTTCAGTTTCTTACCATTAATTATGATGCTGGCTATGGGTTTATCATAGGTACCTTTTATGATATTGAGGAAGTTTCCTTCAATTCCTACCTTTTGAAGTGTTTTTATCTATTTGTTAATGTGCTGTATTACGTTGATTAGCTTTCCTGTGTTGAACCACCCTTGCATTCCTGGTATAAACCCCACTTGGTCATGATGTATAATTCTTTTAATGTTTGATTGGAATTGATTTGCTAGTATTTTGTCAAGAAGTTTGCATCTATATACATTAGGGAGATTGGTTTGCAGTTTTCCTTTCTTGCAGCATCTTTGTCCGGTTTGGGCATAAGAGTGATGTTTGCTTCATAAAATGAGTTAGGTAGTGTTCCCTTTTCTTCAGTTTTTTTTTGAAGAGTTTGAGCAGGATTGGTGTTAGTTCGTTTTGGAATGTTTGATGAAATTCCCCTGTGAAGCTGTCTGGTGTGGCAAGAATTTTGATGACTGATTGAATCTATTAAATAGTTTCTTGAGATCTCCTATTTCTTCTCTAATCAGTATAGGTAGTTCGTGTGTATCTAGTAATTTGTCCATTTCATTTAAATTGTCTAGTTTGTTGGCAAATTTCTTCAGGATCCATTGTAGCAACCCCTGTTTCATTTCTGATTTTCTTTATTGTTGTCCTCTCTTTGTTTTTCTTTTACAGTCTAGCTAGGGGTCCACTGAGTTCATTGATTTTTCTAAATGAACCAAATTGTTGGTTTTCTTAATTCTTTATTGTTGTTGTTCTCCAGTTAATTTATTTCTACTTTAATCTCTGCTATTTATCTTCTTTTATTTGCTTTCAGATTAGTTTGCTGTTCTTTCTCTAATTTCTCCAGTTGAGCAGTTAAGTCCTTGATTTTTGCTCATTCTTGTTTTTTAATATAGGTATTTAGAGAACTTAATTTCCCTCTCAGCACTGCCTTTGCCACATCCCATAAGTTCTGATATGTCATATACTCATCATTCATCTCCAGATATTTACTGATTTCTTTAGCAATTTCTTCTTTTACCCACTGATTGAGTGTGTTGTTTAATTCCTGTGTATTTGTGAAAGCTCTGGTTCTTTGGTGATTATTTATCTTCGTTCTCTTGTGGTCAGAGAAAGTGCTTTGGATAATTTCAATCTTATTAAATTTATGAAGACTTATTTTGTGTCCCAGCATATGATCTAACCTGGAGAATGTTACATGTGCTCTAGAGAAGAATGTATATCCTGGCATTTTGGGTCATAACGTTCTATATATGTCTATTATGTCTAATTGATTTATTGCATTGTTTAGGTTCTCTATTTCCTTGTTGATCCTCTGTCTGGTTGTTCTATCTGTAGTGGAGAGTTGTGTATTGAAGTCTCCGGCTATTATTGTTGAAACGTCTATTGCTCCCCTCAGTTTGGCCAGTGTTTGCTTTGTGGACTTTGGAGCATTATGATTGGGGGAGCATAGGTATTTATGATTGTTATTTCCTCTTGGTGAATTGTCCCTTTTAATAATATATAGTTTTTTTTAATTAATAAAAAAAAATGGGGCTCATGAGAAAAAAATATATAGTGTCCTTTTTTGTCTCTTATGATGTCTTTATAATTAAAATCTATTTTATCTGATATTAGTATAGCTATTCCTGCTTCCTTTTTTGTTTTATTTTTTTCTTGTTTTTTTTAATTCTTTAAAAAATTTTTTTAATTCCTGTTTTCTTTTGGTGACAGCTTACACAGACCATCTTTTTCCATCCTTTCACTTTCAGTTTATTTGTGTCCTTGGGTTAAGATGTGTCTCCTGTAAACAGCATATGGATAGATTATATTTTTTAATCTATTCTGCCAATCTGTATCTTTTATTGCTGAGTTTAGTCTGTTAACATTTTTAAATTATTACTATAAAAGCAGTTCTTGAATCTACCATCTTATCTTTTAGTTTTTATTTGTCAGATCTGTATATTCTTTTCTATCTCTCTCTCTTTTTATCCTTTAAATTACCCTTACTGGTACTCTTCAATTCTGTACCCTCCTCTAGACTTTCCTCTCCTGTCTTTTTTTTTTTTCAGTGATTAAAAAAATTAGTATTTCTTGTCCATTAGTATTTCTTGTCTCTTGTTGGCTAACTCTCTTGGTCTTTCTTTGTCTTTGAAGATTTTAATATCTCCCTCAATTTTGAAGGGCAGCTTGGCTGGATAAAGAATTCTTGGCTGAAGGACTTTCTCTTTTAGGGTCTTAAATTTATTGTACCACTCTTTCTTGCTCACTTATTCTTCCTTCTGCTTCTTTGAATCTGCTATTGTGTGTCTATAGTATATTTGTGATCTGATCTATTGTATCTTTCATTTGTGAAATCTACCATTTATTTAATTTTTTAAATTCTTTTTTATGCTTTTTTTAATGTCTTCCTTTTATCCTTTATTTCGTTATAAATATCTTTGAGTAGTTGTTCTGTATTCTGTATCCCCTCTGGTGTTTTCATTTGGTTATTTGGCTGGGCCATTTCTTCCCTAGATCTTCACGTACTTTGTGATTTTCTGTTGTGTTCGGGGCATTTGATTATCTTAATAATGTTATTTTGCAAGTTGATTTCCTTCACTCATCTAAAGTTTTATATTTATTTGGTTTTGCATTGAAGGTTCTGTTTTGCACTTGATTTGTCAGTAATTCCCTGCTAGCCTATGGCCTGGATCTCAGGTATGGGGCACAGTTCTGCTTGAGGTAGGCAGGGATGCACGGGTAGTTCAGTAGCAGAATGCTCTCCTACCGCACAGGAAACCCGGGCTCAATTCCTGGCCTATGCACCCAAAAATAAATAAAAAACACCTCAGCAATAGTAGGCCCCAATGTCAGAAGTAGACATGCCAAGATATATTGGGAATGAACTCAGACTGTTGCCCACAGAAGAGAGGGGAAATTTAAAAAATAAATAAAAAACATAAATATGTAAATAAGAAAATAAAAAATAATAATAGAAAGAAATATAGAAAAAATATAATAAAAAAGAAAAAAACCCTAGGTAGGTAGGAATTTGCTAGACTGCATTTATTGCTTCTTCCTATCAGATGGTGTTCCTGAGGTACCTCTTCCCCTCAGGTCCACCCTTCTTCAACTGTAGCATCTGGCTTGGAAGATGATGTGTGTGACAGGTGGGAGAGGGGGCAGGTGCTTTTGGCGTGTTGGCAGGACAGGGTTGCTGATTACAGCACCTGATGCCTGGTTGATCCACTGTTCACCATGCCTGAAAGGACCACTGTTCATGGTGCCTGTGAATATCCTCACTTCCCCATGTGCTGCTACCCATCCCCAGTGTGGGTAACAGCTGATCTACCCTGCTCTCCCCATCCTGATCTCCCCACCTGTCTCCTCCCTATGATATACTGAAGACCCTCTTCAATCACTGATCCCCTGGGACTGCAGTCCCAGTCATTTTTTCCCGTCCCCTATCTTGTTCTTTGGAGCAGGGATGAATCTGGTTACCCTACTCTGCCATCTTCCTTCTCTATTATTATTAGATTTTGTGGCTTGCTTTTGTGTTATACTATTCTTATTTCTAGACATTTCAGTAAGCTTTATATTGTTGTATTGGTATGCCATTTATTGATTGAATATATTTTATTTTCTGTAAAAGTTTGGGTGCCTGGCCTGTGACAATAAGCATCAAAACATTCATTATCTTACCTGTATACATGTTGGAAAATCAGATATAATTTCATCTGTGGGATGACTGCCAAACGTCAGGCTATTAGCTGTTGCTGGAAATACAAAGATACTAAGATATGATATTTCTTCTCAGAGAATGGATGAGTGAACCCCTGGGAATCTAACTTATTGCATACACACACAGCTAAAAGATTTTTACACACGCACACCCCAGATTCAAAGCAATGGTCATTTCTGTGACTGTGAAGGGAATGGAAGGGATAAGATCTTAAGGGGGGACTTTCCTGTTTTAGACTCTGTTCTTTGAATCTTTTCTAAAAATGCATTAATATAGTTCACTAATAATAAAAAAAAGGAGTTGTAGAAGTTAGTTTTTCTTTGTGACAGTTAAAAGGAGAAATTTTGTTTTCTAAGCTTTTTTCTGTTTCTTCTAGGCAGGGATACCAATGGGACCAATGCCAGCAGCGGGAATGCCTTACATGGGACAAGCACCATTCCTGGGAATGCGTCCTCCAGGCCCACAATACACTCCAGACATGCAGAAACAGTTTGCTGAAGAGCAGCAGTAAGACACCTCTCAGATTCAAGGATAACAAAGACATTATAGCACTTATTTTAAAAATTGTTAAGTGTTTTCTAATGTAGATTTGAAAACTAAAACAGTAAAGTGGCCTTTAAAACTCTGAAATATGTAAGTTTAGAGCTAGAAGGGACATTAGAGATCCTTTAATTCAAGTCTCTTTTTTTACATCTAGGGAAAACGAGGTCCAGAGAAATAAAGTGACTTGCCAGTCAAGGTTACATGGTTTCTAGAGCCTATCCCAAATGCATGTCTGCTGATTCCCAGATCACTGTTTTTTCTCCCATATGACCCTGCCTTCTCAAGAGAAAGTTCCTTTTTTCTTTAATGCAGTATCGTGGGGGTCACATTTCATTCTTTTTCCATGTGACTATCCTGTTATTGCAGCACCATTTGTTGAATTTGGTGGGGGGGAGGCGGGTACGGGGGCAGGGGAGGGGAGGTGCATGGACTGGGAATCAAACCCAGGTCTCCCACATGGTAGTCGAGAATCCTACCATTAAACTACCCTTGTACCCTGAGTTCCTTTTGCATATGCAGAGCAAAGAATGTTTTTATGTTAGTCTGCCTGCCTGTCTCTTTTTTTTATATTAGTTTTGTGTGAATAAAGTTATCTTCTCCCCTTGAAAATTAGATAAGAAATAAATTCATATGTATAATTTAGGTGAATTGTTTTGAGAGTCATTTAAAATATTTTGAAATCAATATAGTGGAAAAACAGAATTGTCATAAGAATAAAATTAGATATAGTTAGCAGTGGAGTTTATAGTTGCAGAAATGCAAGATGATACTGCCCAAAACTGTTAGTAGCAATCTGAATATAACACAGTTGATAATTGCTGAAGCAGGTTCTTCACTAGACTGTTTTTCTTCAGAAAACGATTTGAACAGCAGCAAAAACTTTTAGAAGAAGAAAGAAAAAGACGCCAGTTTGAAGAGCAGAAGCAAAAGCTTAGACTTCTGAGTAGCGTGAAACCCAAGGTGATACATCCCCACACAAACACACACCCATCCCAAACATACCTCTTCTCACTCATTCATTGGATTTTGTCATTGAAACAACAGCCCAAGCTGAGACTGTGATCGATTCCTTTCATTTTGGATTATCTAAGTTTTGAAGTAAAGATTTTTCTTTTTCTGTCAGAATACT
Source organism: Myrmecophaga tridactyla (assembly GCA_004026745.1). Lineage (NCBI taxonomy): Eukaryota > Metazoa > Chordata > Mammalia > Pilosa > Myrmecophagidae > Myrmecophaga > Myrmecophaga tridactyla. Next base: position 19,198 of record PVIY010020178.1, on the reverse strand, counting down.
CCATTGTTGACCAGAGTAGGCTATCTGCTATCATCTTCTCATATCTTTTTACTATCATGGCAGTGTTTGTAATACTTTGGGGAGAAGCATTAATCTGAGGATAATTTACTGATATGAAAATGGGCTTCTCTTAATTGAGTATATTTAATAGCTGGCATCTATATCCTAAAATATTTTATAAATGGGCCTTTTAATATTTTTATAGTCTGGAATATCATTTTATACCTTTGGTTTATTATATTTATCAGTGCCTTTCTGAATTAGAGAATTCATAATCAGAAGTATGTGGTAAAAATTTCAGAAATAGACTATAATCCTTTCTGTTAACTTGGGAGGGTTTAGGAAGAAATGAGAAATAAATTAAGAATTATACATACATTTATTGTCTCCTAGACAGGAGAGAAAAGTAGAGATGATGCTTTGGAAGCCATAAAAGGAAACTTAGATGGGTTTTCCAGAGATGCTAAGATGCACCCTACTCCAGCATCGCACCCCAAGAAGCCAGGTAGTTTTAATTTTAAGAGGCGTTAAAATTTTCTCTTCTTTGAATATGAGTTATAGTTTCTGGGTGTTGAGGTACTCATTATGTGTGTGTTAAGAGTCAGTGCTGAACTCTTCTTTCAAACTAAGTACATATTTGTATGTTTTAAAATTTACTGAGGGTTAAGAGCTCTGGTCTGGGTAGCTATCTTGGGAGTAAACCTCTTTGCCTTCTAGTTAAATGTCAGTATGGCAACTTCAGTTGTAAATCTTCTCTATATTAGTATGTTAACATTAATAAAATCAGTTAACTTGAAGCAAATGTAATGAGTTTACCTTTTCATTTTCATTGTTGTAAAATTAATTTTGCTTTTTATGAGCTAGCTCGTTTTATTATTCATTATGATTATGCTTACAAATTCTTAAAATGCCCCATTTTTAAAAAAGTTATAGGTTTAATGCACTTCATGAAATTTTAGTTTCTTTGAAACATTTCTTTGTAGCTTAGATCAGATAAGCGGGAAAAAAAAGGCTGATTAGAGCAGGTGAAGGAATATATTTTGAACATTTAGGTACTGAGATTAGTTTTGTTTTTGAATGACAGCACATCCTTTTTTAAATTCAATATTTTGACATTTCACTATCTAATTTTTAGAATATATGCTATTAACATGTAAGCAGTTTTCTTAGTCAGCCAAGAAACTGCTTAGGCTGGTATAATTACGTTTATATGTTTTATCTTAAATCCTTGAATTATAGTACCTTTTATAGGTGATGTCAGGAAGGAAAAATCTAATTTTGACAAGTAATACCATTCTTGATTTTCTGGGAAAGCTTTGACTCTGTCATACTAGTTTCATTTTCTAGATTATAAACCCAAATTCTGACTCCAAAAATATGCCCCAAAATAAAATAAATACCAAAATTGAAAAGAGTTTGGATATTAGGAACCAGATTGAGTTCAGAAAGAAACAGTGTATCTAAAAAAGGAGAATTATAAAACTGAATAAGCTAATAAAGGAGTAATTTAAGGATTGACTTTAGAAGTTAGTAAAACTTTACCTAGCATGGAACCTAGAAAAAGGAGAGGAAGGCAGAGAGGGATAGCCATTGTTAGGTCATATGCTGTTCTATATATAATGAATCCCTTTTTTTGAATAATCAGCTATAGTTTAACAATATTAAATAATTGGTGTTTTGATGTTCAAGTAATCTTGTGAATTCAATCAATATCCATGTACTTCTTTTCTAGTTAACAAACTGAGTGAGGAAAAGATTTTACATTAGCAAAGCTGGGAGTTTCTTGGGCCTCTTTAGTTAGAATCTTAAGCCTAGGCCTAGAGTATAGAAAAACAATTTCTAGTCTTTTCCCCACCAGAAGCATCTTTTAACTTTTCCCCATAGATTTGCTTGTTTTTAAATATTTAATATACAAAGTGTATTTATTACATAATTTTTATGCTTTTTATTAATCATCTAGAGATAGCTGCCAAAACATATACCACATATAGTTTACAGAATTCCAGCCAAGTACAAATAAACAGTTGTTTTATCATTTTAGCCGTTTTGCTAGTAAATAGTGAGGGTCCAGTATGCCTTTTAAAAATGTTCAAAGTAGCTCTCAGGATTCTATTACTGCTATCCTGTAGCAGTACTAGTCTGGGAAACCTAAAATTGAGAACCTAAATCTACACTTCTGGTAACCATTGTTAGGAGGTTTTGAGTTCAAAATGGCATGGCTTTTTTTTTTTTTAAAGCAAAATTAAGCCAGTAATTTTGAGTAGCATCTTCCATAGAACTTTAAATGCTTTGCAGTTTTTAATTTCATTGATCCAGAAAAGAGGAAATAAGATGTAGTGTCCCCAATTTTCAGAGAAGAGCCTCTTTTAAAAAAGGACTGCTCCTTGTAACATTAAACCTTAGTAAGTATTTAAAAAAGCAATTCAAAGTAGTTAAAAATTTAAAGAAGCAACAATAATATAATATTGTTGATGAGCCTTGTGTCAATGTGGCCCTTATAGCTCAGGTTTATTACATTAATAAATCTCATTTAACAATATAAACAACACAGTGATGTACATTCATATCCTTTAGTGCCAAAGATCTTTTAAATAGTCTTCCATTAAGGTTAGCTTTCTTAAATTGATTATTGAGTTGTGTGGCTTAGCACACCAATGGTATTCCAATTTTTGTGCTTTTCATAAGAAAATATCATCTTGGTAATGTGTTTACTGTTTTGTTATCTTTTATGATTTTCATTCCTTACATGGTAACATTACTGAAATGTGTTCTATGCAAAGTGTCTGAATCAGGCATAACATGGCAAAAATTACAAGTTTGTATTGTTACATTGTTCCTGTATTAGGGTTCTCCAGAGAACAGAATTGACAAATTGATATATATTTATATATGTGTGTGTGTGTGTAAATATTAAGAGATTTGTTGTAGGAATTGCCTCACGTGACCATGGGGATTAGCAAATCCAAATTCTGTAGGGCAGGCTTTAAGTTGGGAACTCCAATGAAGGTGGTGATAAATTCCCCAGGAGAAGCTGGTTGGCTGAAGTAGAAATAGAAGTTCTTTTTTCTGACTGCTGAAATCATCATTTCTCCCTTCAAGGCCTTCAGCTGATTGGATGAGACCTCTCTCATTGCTGAAGGCAGATTCTCCTTTGTTGATTGTAGATGAAATCAGCCATAGATGCAATCAACTGAATAATGATTTAAGTCCATGAAATATGCTCACAGTAACAATCAGGCCAGTGCTTGCTTGACCAGACAACTGGACACCAGAAGCTAGCCAAGTTGACACATGAACTTAACCATCACAGTTCCTTAATGGAATAATGAAATTTAATCATCAGAGTATAATATCTGTCCAAAAGCAACCTATAGGTAGGTTTTCTTATATCTGGTATATTTTGTTTTGGGGATAATATTATCCAGAAAGATCATTTGAGTGTCAAAAGTAATCACCACTTTGAAGTAAATTATTAGTGGTTTCACTTAGGAAAAAAATAATTAGTACTAAAATAATAAGAGAAAAAATTGTGTTTTACATTTTTCTGTTTTTGAATCAAATGTAAAATAAATATAAACTTCATTTTAAAAAGACAAAATTGTGTATGAATAGATATCAAAGTGTTCTGCGTGCATTATATAATTTCATTTGACTGTTGTTACTTGTGTTATTTCTTGTTCACCTCTACTCATGTTTCAGTATATCCTTTTGGAATTGTAGTGCATCTTGATTTCTTTTTCCCTATTTTCATTTCTGTGTGTTTCATTGCCATTTTCCATTTCACAGATTGTCCCACACCATCTCATTCTATAAATGTCTCCCCATCACCTGCCTTTCTTGATGAAGAAGAATTCAGTGACTTTATGCAGGGACCTGTTGAAGTTCCCACATGTGGGCCTTCTTCCTCTTCCCAGCCTTTTCAGTCTTTCCATCCTACCACCCCAGTTGGCCAGTTGCATACACAGAAGGCTGGGGCTCAGCCTCTGCCTCCAGGTCAGATTCCAGTGTCTTTTGCCTTACATGGTGTTCCTGGGCAAATTCCTTATTTCTCTACTGCTTCAACCTCACACAATGCTCAGAAAGCAGGTAACTCCTAGCATTATTAATGAAAATGTTAAGATAATCTACAAAAATTTCCTTCTGTTTTATAAGTAGAATAATACAGTGGTGTTGGCAGAGAGACTTGTACGTGAATTGTTATTAGTGCTGTTGAAATTCACCAAAATAAACATCTAGATTTTTTAATTTGGGAGGCCTCATATTCCAGAAAGGTATTTTAAAATATTTGCTCATAAGTTAGGAGCTATTTAGACCACCTTAGAACCTTAAAAGCAAACTGATTTCTTAAGATTACTCTCTTGTTTGAGTAAGTCACCTTTACCATTTTCTTAAGATTAATGACCCGGGGAAAGCAACTTTAGAAAATGCTTTCTCTGATTTGATGACAAAGCTCTTGGGATCAGAGATCTAGGTTCTCCACTTATCCATTTGTCCCTGAACAAATCTTTAGATATTTCTTTGCTAGTTTTATCATCTATGAAATAATGAAGGCAGTTATACACTTTATCTTGAAACATAGTATAGTGCTGGGATGGATCTCAGGAGATGAGTACTTAGTCCTAACTTTCTGTTTTGACAGATGTGGAGACAGATCTGGCGATGGTGTTAACTTGCCATAAGTCTCCCCAATAGTTAGTGGAAATGTCTATATATTATGTAGGGTCCACATTTGTAAGTTAGCGTTCTTTTCATTATACTATTCTACCTATCTCATAGGATTCTGGAGAATCAAAGTAGATAATATGTTATCAGTTCTTTAAAATCTCCAAAGTCTTTCAAGTCCCATACAAATGTACAATGATTTAATTATTTTAAAGTTTGCATTATATGTGGCGGAGCCTTCCCTTTAGAATATGGGGGTGGAAATGGATGATTGAAAAGATTAGTAACATGTGGTTATACACAAATAATCCTTCATACTGTTTGTTTAGGCCCTTCCTTGGAGGAGAAGCTCCTAGTTTCTTGTGATATAAGTACATCTGGGCAGGAAAAAATTAAGTTAAATACTTCTGAAGTTGGACACAAAGCCCTAGGCCCTGTTTCCAGAAAGAACCATCCAAGTTTAACAGCCAATAACGGGGGTGCTGTAGATCGAAGTATAAGTGGTGTCACCCCTGCCGAGACAGAAAAGACTTCAGACCAAAACCTGTCAATTGAAGAGAGTGGTGAGCTCATGAATGTTCAGCAAAAAAATTCCTTTAACCAAATGTCGCTTAAATGCTAACACCTTCAGCATTAATGTTGAAACAAATGCTTGATTTTTCTAGTTGAAATCTTGCTTAAAATATATTTAATGCATTCCTTTTTCCAATTAACCATTAAGATTTTGCTCTGAATTCTTTCAACACACTGTTACGCCTTTTTAAAAAATGATTTTGATAACTGGTTTTCTTAATCAAAATTTTTCTTGCTTTAAAATTTTTCTTTCCTCTCATTTTATAAAAGCTGTCTTTTGCCCCCCTTATAATTTCTGTTCTTCCGTAAAGGTTAAAAAGCAAAAATTATAACTGGAAAAGTCACCAATGAGAATATCATTTTACTTTCTCAAAAGAAATCATATGCACACTGCCTAATAGATCCAAATTTTATAAACTCAGTTTGGAGAGAGGAATTAGAATGGGGGCAGCCCCAGAGGCAAACTTTTGGATGATATTTTATTGGACAAGAAATCATTGGATTGTGCTTTTAAAAAAACAAAACTATATATCTAAGGCAATGGTGTCATATTCAGGTTTAAAAAATCAGACTTTGCAAAGAAGTAGTATTAAAAGCTTCAGGTAATGCTTGGGGCAATTAATTTTTTATATGTATATATGTATTTTTTCAACTACTATCATATTTTTTCTTTTAGTTTGTAATGTGTATGAGATGGTGCAAACCTCATATGATTCAGAATATTGTACATTTTCGTTTTTCTTTAATTTAGTCTTTGGGATGTAGCTAATGTAAAAGACTTGTTTAGAAACCAAATATTTTGGTTATATTGGTGACTTTTTTTTTCTTTTGTGTCTCCAGCCAGTTCTCTTCTTAATAAAAAACATTACTCAGTGTAATTTCCCCATCTTCCACATGGACGTTACATGCATTAGATAATGTTCATTATCTTTTAGGTGTGGCAGTATTTCCCTCACAGGATCCTGTTCAGCCCAGAGTGCCTCCTTGGATTTACAATGAGAGTTTGGTTCCAGGTAAGGAAAAGTTTCCTTGCCCATGATTCCTGTCTGGATCATTTTACTTTAAATGTTGTGGATGTAGTTGTAAATGTTTACTGTTACAGTTACAAAATATGCCGAAGAAATTGTAACCTTTTTTTTTTTTTTTTTGCCATGGGCAGGCTCTGGGAATTGAACCCAGGTCTCTGGCATGGCAGGTGAGAACTCTGCCACTGAGCCACCATTGCCCACTCCTTTTTTCTGAAGGAATACAGAACCTTAATTAAATAGATCTAATGGTCCTTAAGGCTGCTTCTTATATGGAATAACTGTATAAGTAAAGAAGAAATGTTTTATTGACTATCATATAATTTTTATTTCCAAAATCTTCCTTAGATTTATCATGCTTTAAAAGTCATATATTTCGTAGATTACCAGTAACTTATCAAGAATGAATAGAATAGCACTAAAATGTTTGATGTAATTTTCTAAACTATTTATGATTAGTTTATATTTTTAAAATACTCTTATGATTTGTCGTGTGATACTGTATGAAATAAAATATTAGATGGCATCTTTTTCTACGTTGGAGGGTGGCATTTACTTTATATTATTACTACTAAGCCAAAAAATATCACTAAAGTACACATTTTATAATGTTACTGAATTTAATATAAGGAAATAGTCTTATTTAAATCAAGATTGAAGTACATGGAATGATAATAATACAGCAGCTTATGTTAATCAATCTTAATATATTGTAACTTGTTTAGTTTACTGTAGTTTGCCAAACCTTTGAAAACAAAAAATAATTTAATTAGATCTTCAGTTTTCTAGATTGGTCATAGACTTAAGTTCTTTCTCTACATAGTTGATTAATAAAAATTCATGCAGAGTTCCTATAGTTGAACTTCTTTTTGGAAGAAACCATTATTGTCTAGTTCACATCATAATCAGATAATCACGAATTTAAAAGCTAATTATTCCCCAAACCATATGGGACTTCAATGTCCATAAAAATAATAGTTTTTATTCTAGTTGCCCATTAGCAGTTTATACCTTTTCCTTTCACTCTCTCTTTGTCCTCACACCAAATAAACAACCACAAAGGAACCTAAATCTATATCATTTGGAGTTCTGTTTTCTGCCAAATTGAATTTCTTTCTCTCTTCTCTGTCCAAACATAGTGCATACATACTTTCCTAGCCAAAATATTTGTTTTTATGGCCAGCCTCTTAGCTTGTAATCCACATATATTATCCTAGATGCTCTGTCTGACTTAGCTCTACCCACTTTGATCCCCAACTAGAGTTGCCAGATAGCTAAAATAAGCATACAGGACAACTCCCTGTTAAATTTGAATTCATATAAACAATGTCTTATTTTATTTGGCATCCCTACCTCTTAAAGCCTTACCCACTTTATTCTTTGGAAACCCAGTGTTATGAAAAACTCTCCTACTGTCTCTTCCTTTTTATTTCTAATACTTGTTCTGTTTCCTCACCTTGACTGAAACCAAGTCTGTCCCTAAGGTGTTTACTCTCACAGGCTCTGCTGCATTGGGCCAGGAGAGAAGTGGTGTTGGTATAATTCTTGTTTCCAACTGCTATTTTCAACCTGTTCCCAACATTGTTACTCTTCACTTTTTTTAAAGTTTATAGCGTCTGCTTATACCACCATTTACTGTCATTACAAACTCCTATTGAAATTATAAGGCTTCCTGTCCTAAATATTTAGGACCAAGTTCTAGCCTCTCTTCTGAGCCTCAGACCCTGTCTACTGGATATTTTCATTTGGATATTTTATAGTAATTTAAGCCCTGTTACTGGTTTCAGATTAGAAATATTCTATTAAAGCAGAGGTCTAAGATTATTCTTGTATAGTAATAACACAACAATGAAAAGATTAATCATTTGTAATGTGTTTACATTTGTAATGTGATCTTTCCTTTCATAGATACCTATAAGAAAATTTTAGAGACAACAGTGACTCCAACAGGAATAGATACCGCTAAACTTTATCCCATTCTGATGTCATCTGGACTTCCCAGGGAAACTCTTGGACAGATATGGGCCTTAGCTAATCGAACTACACCTGGCAAACTTACTAAAGAAGAACTTTATACTGTTCTGGCCATGATAGCAATAACACAGGTAGACAATGTTTTTTAAGTTAGACCAAATAACTTTCAACATAAATTGAAGGAAAATGAAAACTTTATTGACTACAACAGCATAGAATTCCTTGCACATCACAATTTAGATCATTTTCAGGATACAGTACTTTATAGGTACATAACTTACACGATGCACATACTTGCAAAATATTCTTTTTTTTAAAGGCTGTTTAATCTAGTAATACTCTGGCCTAGCTGTCTCTTTTCTGAACTTTAAAGACAGTAATAACTGAAATTATTTTCTTTATCCTTTGAAATCCTTGTTTAAAATTCCCTAGGTCTAAAGTATTCCCAGTCTACTAGTAGTTTTTATCATTTTACAAAATAATTTTGAATTATTTAATAATGCAGAATTAACCAAAATTGTCAGAGAAGGAAATGTCAAAACTGTTATGTGTTGGCAATTTCTTTGCTAAGTATTAGGTTTTTGTGTTGATCTTTGTTACTTTTCTCTTGTGTCCCATTTGTGAGTTTTGAGAGATCAGAGCAGAAACATACCACGAGTACGGATTTTATACTTAGGTCTCTAATTTAGATTGCTTGTGGTTTTAAGTTCCCTAAAATATTTCCATTTTCTTCCTGTTCTGTGTAGAGGGGGGTTCCTGCTTTGAGTCCTGATGCTTTAAGCCAGTTCCCGGCAGCTCCCATTCCAACTTTAACTGGGCTTCCCGTGACTCTGCCTACCCCAGTGAGTCAGCCGACTGTAATGCCTTCAGGCCCTGCAGGCTCCATGCCCCTCAACCTTGGACAGCCTGTCATGGGCATTAACCTTGTTGGACCAGTGGGTGGAGCTGTAGCTCAGCCTTCCAGTGGCTTCTTGCCAACTTATCCTGTCAATCAGGTAAATGGAGAACCTTTGCAGGATGTGCCAAATAATACCTGAAAGTAAGTCTGGACACCTTTTTTGCTAGGGGTCCAAAGACAAGATTACTGGATTGTGGCGGACCCTTAAGGTGAAAAATAAGATGTATTAGAACAACGCAAAATTTAATTTTTCATTATTTAAAAAACCCTGAAGATCTTTGAATTTTAGCCCAAGATTTATAATTCCATATAGTATATATGTTTTAAACCTCAAACTTGATAAAATTGATTGCATTCTTAGGCCGTACAAAAATAAATAGATAATAGGGGGAGAATAAGGAATAAAAAATATGGGGTAGATTGAAATACTAGTAGTTAATGAGAGGGAGAGGTAAAAGTTATGGGATGTATGGATTTTTCTTTTTATTTCTTTTTCTGGAGTGATGCAAATGTTCTAAAAATGATCATGGTGATAGATATACTGCTATGTGATGATATTGTGGGCCATTGATTGTAAACTTTGGGTGGACTGTATGTGCATGAAAATATCTCAGTAAAAGTATTTGAAAAAAATTCTTAGACTGTATGTTTTCAAGAAACTGCTAAATCTGAAGTTAAAATACCTCAGTTTATTTTGTATTTCTCAAATTATCAAAATTATTTTTACTTAATTATAGTATGTAGTATCAATGAGAATGTAGGGAAAAAGTACCAATAGGTTTTATTGGTACAGACTTTTTGGATGGCAGATTTGGCAATAGCTATCAGAACTTAAATATCCATATAGCTTGATCTAGTAATCATACTATTAGTAATCTATTCCACAGAAATATTAATTCAAATTAGCAAAGATATACAAGGATCTCTGTTGTAGCATTGTTTGTGAGAATAAAAAACAGAAACAGCTAAATGTCCAGCAGAACGAGAGAGATTAAATAAATTTTGATTCATCCATATAGTGACAAACTATTTGATCATTGAAATAAATGAGATCTATATGTAAGGCCTAGTAAATGTATACACTCATTTTTCTATAAAACAAACTATTAACAGAACCTACCTCTGGAGAATGGGATTAAGAATCAGTGTACTATTTACTTTATACATGTATGTGATTGGTTACAACAAGCTTGTATTACTTTGTAATTTGCAAACATGTATAAAATGTTTTTTTAAGATGGCAAGTTTTCAGTAACCCAACAGATGTGACTGAGCTATTTAAAAAGTGTATAGATTAGCTCTTTAAACCAGTCTCTTATCATTTGCATGGGAGAATGTCTAAAAATACAAAACAGGATTCCTTTTAAGCATTTGGGTTGAGTACATACATGGAAGATGTTCTTCTGAAATTAGATAGTTATACCTAAACTGGGAAATTTAAAATTCGGTCTTTGGAGCTGGCCACTAAAGATTTGTTGTTAACTATTTTATCATTTTAATGCTTTTTAAATTTAAATGTCCTCTATAAACCTAGGTGATAAAACCAGAAGAAGATGACTTCCAAGATTTTCAAGATGCTTCAAAATCAGGATCCCTTGATGATTCATTCACTGATTTCCAAGAGTTGCCTACTTCTTCAAAAATAAATAATCCCCAGCATGGAAACAGGTAGGAAAGAGTTTAATATACTTAATACTGTATTTAAAAAATTTTTAAGAGGCATCTACAATAATAAGACTGAATACAAGTAAAAGAACTAAGGCTCCTTTTTCTAATATTTTCCTTGATTAACCCTTTATTCATATTTCATTCTTTGGGATTCTCTCCCCTTTGTCTACCTTAAACTTCAACTACTCCTACCATTTCCTCTCAGTACATACCTATTTACCAACTTTGTTTTCCTTCGACTAAACCTGATTTATTATATCTGAATGCAACTGTGCAGTAATGACTTTATGGTCTTGTATTAGGTCCAGATTTTCAACTGTTCAAAAACTTTTTGGGCAGGAGCACATAATTTGATATTTCTTTAATATAATCTACTGTTTATTTTCCACAGAAACCATAATTAAGAAATCTAAATATGATCATATCTTCTTATATTATCTTATGTGTGTTTACAGTGACTTACATCAGATTTCTGTTACTTTGTTTACATAGACAGTTGCATAAACATTTCTCTAATGTTTATACAATAACTGATTCAGAATATTATGTCATCATCTCTGCATCTCATTTTTAAATAGTTATTTATGATACTTTCACAGAGTGGAGCACACTGGACTTTGAGTAAGCAGTGTGAATTTCTTTGTTTAATTTTGAAACTTGTTTCTTTTGGGATACATTTTTCATTTTGGTTGTTTTTCTGTTTGTGAAATTTCATTCATCTCTTCCGTTTTAACCATTTGATTAACTCTTAGTCAGTACATCCTGCATGCATGCAATAAGAACTTGGGTAGGCATTAGCATTAGAGAGAATTACAAATTGAAAACAGATTATTCCCCTCATTTTAAGATTGCATCAAACACCATGTGTGACATATTTACATGAGAAATTTATGAAGACTGTAATTGTAATGGAATTTCCAAAATCTCTCCACCAGCACATGTTATTGTTAGCCTTATAGACACACAATGATATTTCTATCCCATTCCTTGAGCAAAATTTATATGTTTTGCTAACTAGGCATCCCTATATGAATGACCCAAGGCATCTCACATTCACTGCATATAATTAAACTCATTGTTTTTCTAGTCAAAGCTAAATAAAAATGTATTAAATCATTGTTCTCTGTCTTGGTGAATGCTATTACCATATCCAGTCACCAAATCAGAAGTGTATATTTTTTCTTTGGCTCTTTCCTTTCTCCTTTACCAGCATCATCTCTGTCAGCTCATCATGGCATGGAAAAAAGTCTTGGGTGATCTTCTTCTGCTGGCTCTTTCAAGCTTCTGGCCTTTATGCATTCTGTTTTCCTCCATCTGAAATACCCTTACCTGTTTTTCCTCTATAGATAACTCTAGTTCCAGTTCAAAATCAGCTTCCTGTAGGAAGCTTTTCCTAATCCCTTCTCCATTAACACCACCCCCCTATCTCCAAAGTGAGTTAGGGGCCTCACCCTCTGTACTACCATAGTATCTTATGAATATCTGTGCCCTAATAATAATTACTGCTTTACCTGACTATCTCCCTTGCTTGACTGTAAGTACCTTAAGATTATCTTTCACATTTAATATGTACTGCTTGGCCTACAGTATATAATTAGTAAAGGTTTTTGGTTGGTTATATTATAGTATGTGGGTTATAAACTGAATTTGTTAAATTGGTGGTTCATTCCTCTGGGAGGAGAAATCTGTCAGTAGATTTAAGTTGGTGGTCAGACCTGATGTATATGTATTAAGCATTTTTGTGAGGAATTATCTCCACATAATTGTTTACTTTCATATGCAGGCATACTTTGCAGATAAGTTCCTTTTACAGTTCTGATTTGACTACTTCCATACTTTCCTTGGATGGAAACATTTCGCATGCACGTTCTTCATTTATTCACTTATGAAACATTTATTTAACATCTTCTATATGTCAGACATTGGAATAGTCGATTGACATATAGAAGCAAAAAACACAGCTCCTGCTCTAAAGAAGCTAAGTTTCATCTGGGTATTTATATTATTTGATAATATGCATTATGATTGTATAATAGGGTTGATGCTTAATTGTAAATATATATAATGAATTCCCTAATTTATGATAACTTAAATTCCACATACAATATTGTGAATTTATTTTAAGAGGAGATTTGTTATGAATCACTAAGTCTCAGTGAGATCATTTGGGGCAATGTTTTTAAGTAGTAAAATGGGAAATATTTGTTAGAGAAGATGAAAAAGCAAGTAACGTGTTAGAAGTAGGCTGGAGCGAAGAGCATTGTTAGTTTATCTGTGAGAAAATGACATTAGTTGACGGTGGCACCAGTTGTGGGATGCTTTGTGATTTGTGCCATAATACGTAAAGCATTTTAGAAACTAGATGTGGCATGGTGAAAGTGATCCTTGCTAATGTGTGTGGGATAAATTCAGCTGCCATGGTAATCCTGTTGTGAGATGATGGAAGGTACTCTGGGTTTAGACTTACAGGCACTGAAATCTGAGATACTGGTTGGACTCAGTGTTAGACTGAATGTCAAAGGGGAGATAGCAATTAAGCCTAACGCAAAAGACATGAAAGGGGTTCTGAAAGACAGCAACATCATTCATTTATCTCTTCAGAAAATACTTACTGTCAGTCACTGGGAGTCTAGAATAATAAAGCATACATGGGCATTCACTGATGATAGAAAAGTTGAAAAAGGCTTAAGATGTAGGGATTGGTTGGGCTGTGTTATTTTGCTGAAATTGAAATATTCCTTTTTTAATATGTGTATTAGTAGAGTAGGCAGCTTAGTAAAACCATCTAACTCAGCCACATGGAATGATTATGAAATGCAAATGGATTTACTAGAGAAAAGGTGAAATACTTATTTTGGATGGCTGAAATCTCTCTCTAAGCTCTTACCTTCAATAGAGTTCAAGTTTTAAAATTTTTAAAACTATGCCTTCTCACCTGAGTATCTTTCGTAAGGATTAGAGTAGAAATAACTGTTTTCATGTTTGGAACAGATAATGACTATTACATAAACTGGCATAAACACTTTCATAGTAATTATAGCAGTTTCTTTAATGATAACTTCAGAGAAAGAACTAGAATGAATTATTCATTCACAGTTTGCATGAAATTAGAATTAGTCATAGCTGTTTTGAATGGAATTTTATTTCATTAATTTCAATGAACAGTACTTCGTTATTCTGAAGATGCTCTTAATTTTTCCAATTCTATGAATAAAATTGAAGGATTAATAATATTCACAAAATGTTAGACTTAGTACGAAGATTTTATCAGTTTGACACATAAGCTTTAAAAGACTATAGCTAAAGTTGGAGAGCCATGAAAAAAAAATGGCTCGTTCAATTTTGTATTCTTTTCCTAAGACAATTACCTTTATATCTGTGTAATATTCTATGCAATGAGCTGTAGTTTAATTACTTATAGGACTTAAAAAAAATCCCCCTGTAATGTATAGATAGCTGCCTATTATTGTATCTGTCAGTATTAAATATATGGCAGCTATTTGGTAACGATGTGAAATCATACGTTTCCTGGAATGTTTGACTGCACTAAGTCCTAAAGCACTGTGGACCCCATTAGCATGCATGTGCAAGAGCTCTTTTTTACCTTGCTTGTAGGCTACTGATAAGAAGATTTAAATGAGTGTGGAAAGATTTTTCCTCCAGGGTAAAGAATTCAATAGAAATCCATTTATATAACGTGTGTGTATGGTACTGACTGACACAAACTAGTGGTGAAATGTAGTCATTCATATGTAAAGGTTGTTCTTCCACGGAGCTGTCTGGGTCTGATAAGAAAAATAAGAGCAATGCTTTTATAGTATGTGTTTAAGCTTTCCAAGAATTACCCACACATATAGTATCGTTATGCTGTTTTTTCATCCAGTGAGAAATATGTTCACAAGCAAAGGTACCTATCTAATTTTGAAGTGATTGTTGTTTTGCTACAAAGATAACTTCTGGAACTGCTGATGTGATCCTTGTGAAAACGCAAATTGTATTAACTCTACTGCTACTTATCAGATGTATGAACTTCTGCCAGTAAGCAATGCTATATGATCAAAAGAAGAACAGTTTATATCTTGGCTTGAACAACATTTCATAGATTTTTATCTTAACTATTCTACTTTTGTGCTCTGAACCCATTTTAGAGAATAATTAGTTCCAAGGTTAACATAATTTACAGTACAGTTTCTTTCTCAGATTGAGTATACATATTTGGAGCAGTTCACTTTTGCAGTTTTGTGGACCTTAAGTTAAAATTTCAGGAGCTCGTCATTCTATAATAATCTTTTCCCAGTGCCATTCCATTCTTTATTATTCTGGTTTGAAAGAGATGGTTAGATGTTTAGCGTGGATCTGAACCTTCTTGAGATAATCAAGAATATTGTTATTGCTTGGGTGTTATTTCAATATATAATTTTTTTTTTCAAGGAAAAGAATATTGCTTCAGTCATTTGTACTGTGTACGTATAGTTTCTACCTTTTAAAGCAGAGATCCATGAGTTTTAGTTAGGTACCTGTTTGCCTCTTTAATTCTAAGTTTTTATTGATGGTAAGGGAAGGATTTAATGTCTTAGGCATTAAGAAATGTTTCCTTTTCCCTTTTAGTGCCCCTTCGTTGTTGATACCACTTCCTGGAACTAAAGCATCGGTTTCAATGGATAAATATGCTGTATTTAAAGGAATTGCAGTTGACAAGTCTTCTGAAAATTCAGTTCCACTTGGAGGTAAGAACAGTTCATAATTCCTAAGCCTAGGAAAGAAACATTTTAACTAAGTTGTATGCGTCTTTGTTTTTAGTGGGAGCCTTTTATGTTAATGCATAAAATGCATGATGAATATGTTTGACAAACCTAGTCTGCCTTATTTGCTTCTTTGAGTTGTGATCTTAAGGCTCCTAACCTTAATTGAGCTTCTGTCTTTTCATCATAGAGCCTGGTGATAAATACAGTGCTTTCAGAGAACTTGAACACACAATAGAGAGTAAATCTATGGGTAAGTTTTTGATTTCTTAAATGAATAAATTATTTCAATTTATTTTATTGTTGTTTTTGTTTTTGATTTCTTTGCATGGGCAGGCACCCGGTTCCCTGGAATGACAGGCGAGAATTCTGCCACTGAGCCACCATCACATCACCCTATTTCAATTTTTAATTAGAGATTTTTGATAATTCTTTCAGTGACACCCTTGATCATGCCTTTTTTAAAAATTGTGTGTGTTTTTTAGGAGAAAAAAAGGGTAAAAATTGTGGTATAGTAGTGATTATTATGATTAATATTCAAACTGCAGATATTTTAAATCAAAAGCCTTCATGGTTACCTGCTATGTTTAATAAATATTGTGATAGATACTGAGTGGAGAATTATCTTGTGGAAGAAGGATAAGACTTATTTTTTTGTGGCTCTGAAAATTATAAGAATACATTCCCTTTCACTGGAAGCCTTTAAACCAAGTTAGAGTCTTTTATCAAATAGTGGGCTGTGGCAACTTTTGGCTATTGTAGGTGAATTCAGAGATGTTCAATAAGACTTGAACTGTTGACAGTTCAAGGAATTTGTGAACAGTGCAAAAGGCAGCAGTTGGTCTTCTACTTTTCAAGATTTTCAAGATTGGATACAATCTAATGAAAGAGATGAAGGGAAGGTATTTATGTTCATGTGCGGTTCCCATCTCTGAAAGAACAGCTTAAAATATAGAGTGGAAGAGAATAAAGAATGATAATTTGAGAACCATTTATGTAAAGAATGAAAGTTACGTTTGCATAAATCCCACTATAAACATGATGCTTAAGGTTCAGGTAATACCAGAGATCAAATGATGTTCTCCATGGTTTAAATGTGCATGCTATAAAATGTGTGTACACTGAATAGGATTTCCTTCTGGGAACATTACCACATTTCACCTTTATATCCTAAATCCTCAAAATTGGAACATCCTTCAATAATCATTTCTGCCCTTGTGCCTGGGAAAATGTGGTAGAAACTATAGTGCTTAAATTCTCTAAAAAGAAAAATCCATACCTCTTCTAAGAATTCAATCCCTTACCAGCTTTTAGGTTCTAGAAATGTTTCCTTATGTTTCATCTAAGCCTTTAGTATGTAACGTGCTTCCTCAGTGCCTATATCAGGCACAAGGAGTACAAAGATAAACCCTAGAGAAACTTTTGGTTTATGTTTTCTTTTACTTTTAGAAATGCTTTCATCAACTCTTGGGCCCAGGCCAAGTTTGTAGTAATGAGTGTGGTTGAATATCAAGGTTCTGTGTAAATATGGTATTAATGATCATATGATATGTGTTCTGTTCCTTTGAAACAATGGGGAAAGAAGATGGTGTAAGCAGTACCTTACCCATCCCTTAATTAACAGAATCCTAGATTGTTACTATCATTTTTGTTTACTTGCTTTCATTCCTGTTTTAACTATAAGGCCTTCCAAGCAGAAATGCCAGCTCTGTTCATCTTAGGAGACTATTTATTTCATTACTCTTCATGGAATGATAGCCTTTTTTTTTACTTTTATTAAAAATACATTGGCCTTAGTTCTCTAGTGGGATATAAGTAATATTACCATACTGAAGGTAAATAAGATTGAAAGGGGTTATATAGACCTCTGTGTGTCCCACTGATTAACACTAAAAATAGAAATAAGTTCTTGCAAGAACTACTTCAAAGGTATGATTTGTGTACGAACAGTGTTTAAGCCCCGTGTACAGAGGGAAAACTGCTTTTGCAGCCTATTGGCTTTGTTTAACAGGAAAATACCAGTAGTACCACAGCAACAGCAGAGGTAAATGATGGGGGGAGGGACAAGAGTTAAGGGGAGGTTTAGATTTCCTGTTTGGTGAGGGTCTGTTTACTGGTTATCTTTCTATTGGGAACAATGAAATTATCTAAAATTGAGAGTGTTAAGTGTTAATGGACTGTGGACTTTGGGCATTATACATGATGCCTAATGAATGCAGGTGGCTGAAGGATGCACTGACTGAGAAGTAGATTGGCAAACGTTGGTGTATATATATGATCGAATTTTGTGCTGCTACAAAAAGGAACGAAGTCTTGAGGCATGCAGTGATGTGACTGAACCTGTGGGACATTTGGTAAGGCAAAATAAACCAGAAACAAAAGAATAATTAATGTATGGTCTCCTTTAGAAAATGCTTATGAGAAAACAGGGGCTTAGATTGTAAGCTCTTGTAGCAGACACATTTAGTCCAGAGTGGTAATTATTATTTCTGGATTTTGAGAGGCTCTTTTATTTATCTGTAAAAGATGTATATTTAGAGATAATGAAGCTGATCAGGACGGGATTAAAGTAATCTACAGCACAGGGTAGAGAAGACGTTGTCTGTATTTTAGAACCACACCTATTCTTTGAGACCAAAAGAAGAAAGGTTTATTTTGTCCGGAACCTAAATCCTGTATAGCTTAATGTAATGCCTGGATACATCCTAGAATATATTAAGCAAATAATCAAAAAGTATTGGCAGAATTCCTTGAGTGATGGGAGAAACAATATGGAGTTATTAAACTTTAACATCAGAGAATCCCCTGAAACTGTGTCAAACTTTAGGGACACCCAAATCAATAGGCCAAGCCCTTGATCTTGAGTTTTACTCTTAGGAAGCTTATGTAGGTAGTAGAGAAGCTTAGTCTGCCTATAGGAGTGCCTAAGAGTTACTTCTGGATGACCTCTTTTGTTACTCAGATGTGGGCTCATTCTCTCTAAGCGAAATCATTGCCCTCCCCCCCACCACGTGGGACATGGCATCCAGGGGTGAAAGTCTCCCTGGCAGCGTGGGAGATGACTCCCAGGAATGAGTCCGGCCCTGGCACCATGCGATCAACAATTCCATCCTGACCAAAAGGGGAGAAGAGAAGTGTAATAAAGTATCAGTGGCTGGGAGAGTTCAGATGTAGTCAAGAGGCTACTATGGAGGTCATTCTTAAACAGGCTTCAGTTAGACATTACTACCTATCATAACTTGCCAAACCCCAACCAAAACTGTCCAGCCAATCCTAAAAAGCACCTAGGGCAATATATAGGATTCTTCAAAGATTCCATGCTGTAGGGTAACTTTGCAGAAACCTACAACCTCTTAGATGGGTCCCTGGACCAGTTAAGTCCTGAAATCTAGAGAGCCCAGCCTCCCCAGAACATCAGTTGCTTCCATCTCCCTACCCCATGTTATTGACAGCCCCTTCTGTGCTGGTTTGAAAGGAAGTATGCCCCCTAAGAAAAGCCATGTTTTAATATAAATCCCATTTCATAAAGATAGAATAATCCCTATTCAATACTGTATATTTGAAACTGTAATGAGATCATCTCCCTGGTTGATGTGATTTAGTCAAGAGTGGTTGTTAAACTGGATTAGGTGACGACATGTCTCCACCCATTTGAG